>BQKZ01008164.1:0-18452 GCA_036244855.1 Temnopleurus reevesii | reverse complement strand
GGGTAGCAGTTATTTCCATCTTTTAATGTCTTATGGTACATGTATGACATGGCCGGCAATCGAACCCTGGAACTTCCGGTTGTTAGGAGAATGCTCTACTGAATGAGCCACAAATCAGTCAAGATCAGTTACTTTAGCCTTATGTTGTACAATTTTTTTCTCACTTTTTTATAAGTACACGTACTACATGTAGCACTGTTGCCAAGGGTGCCCTGCATTGTAAATGCATGACAGATCACAAGCAATTTGAAAAGGGACATGAAAAACTCCATTTGCACAGAATAAGGAAGACATTTGACAAAGAGATTCTAATATTCATTTTTAATTTTTAGTTTTTATATGGAATTTTTATTGTTGGTTTTTGCTTTCATACCCTTTTATAACCAAAGGTGTGTTTCCCTTTTCTTTGGACATAACTTGGGTAGTAAACCTCAAATTTGCTCACAATTTTTAATGTATACTTGCAAGCTCGAATTAAATGTAAATGTATGTAATTTGAGAAAGATTTGCACTCCTTCATTTGTAGTATGTTATGTGTCTTTGATGAAGTCTCTATTTCATGTTCAATATTTTGTTTTAATCATGAATTTATAACATTGAGTGATAACCATTCGGTGTGTTTTCCCAGAAAACATCTACATGTATTTATTTGATATGAGATATTTTTCATTCATGATAACTGATGTAATAATTGATATTTTTCATCAGTCATATTTAACTCCATCATTTCTTAATTCTACATTTCATTTTTTATTATGATTTGCTAGATATAATTTTTATTCCTTTACTTTTGTAGAATTTATTCTTGGCATAACTCATCATCGGGGGTCAGGTATAGTGTGCATTTACATTGATAAGAATTTGGCTTTGGAGAGAGTGTGGTGTGAAAACACTATTAACATGAAATAAAGAGATGTGGACAAAATATATAAACCCATATTGAAATCCTCATAATTGCTCTAACAGAAAAAAAAGTTTCCATTCTCATAGATTACTGTATAGCGGGATAATTTTGTGGTGTTAATTTTTCGCAGTTGGTTAGTCCATGAACATTTTCAGGGGGTATTGAATTCGCATACATAAACCATGAAGAAAAGTATAATCTACGGACCTGACTAATAAAGATTTTTTAATTAACAGAAAGGGATTACTACTACAAAAGAATTATCTTAAATGCTGAAAAATTATAAAGAATGACAGAATAATCTTGAGATTATGATTAGAGACTCAAATATACACCGATTGAAACATTGATAGCACTATCGTGCCACTTCAAAATGCACTGTGTGAATTACTGCGTCCAAACTATTAGGGATTATTTTGGCGGGTCTAAAATTTGCAGTCGGCAATTTCACCGCAAAAATTAAACCCCCACAAAAATTTCCCGCTATACAGTATTTAGCAAATAAATGATCGCTGAATATCAAGGAAGGAAATATATTTGATATCATTTTATATCGATTTATATTAAATTATTATGAAGGCTTGAATGGGCAATTGTTCATTTTGCCCATTTTTTGTCCATGTTCATCATGACATGATAGATCATATGTAAGATCACTAATATGCCCATCCTAAATAGCATGAGTGGGTTTTTTGTTTAAATCATCTAACATTCTCCCATGATATTTCATCATACTATTCCTCTTTTGTCTAGGTTTATTCTGCTTTTTTCAATTTTATTCCTCTTTTCTCCATTTCCATTTTGCTGTGATTTAACCTTTTTTAGATACATTTTAAATGGTAGAAATAGTTGATTTGATCCATTATATTGCAGTCTCACACTTTTCTGCCAAATTGACACCAAATAACACACAAAAGACACTGTACTTTTGGGTACTTTTAGCATTATCTTACAAGAAAAGTTATTGTTTTGTCTGTCTTAAATTAAGTGGCCTGATAGAAAATATGCTTTTTTTATTCATAAAATGTTACAATTATCTTTCCTAGATCAGTTTTGGGCATATAATACATAACTCTAAAAATGTGCAGTGTATCTGTGTGAAAAATACAACATTTAGTGGATTTTGGTTGATAGTCATTATAACAAGCACATTCTGTTTCCTCATATTTCCACCAAGATCTTTTTTCTTAGTAATTACCTTTCTTTAACTTTGTTGTAATTTCCAGAGCTAATGTTTTTTCCTCACTATCTTCTACATTTTACATGTATTGGTGGACTAAACAATGATAATTAAAGTGATTCTTTTAGGGGATGTTGTTCAAAATCAACTGCAAATCAATAACAACTTTGCATTTTCATTCACGCACGGTATGTGCATTTAACAAGANCCATATGCCCGATTTTCGCGAAAATAGTCTTAAAAGTTGCGCAAGACTTGAAAGTAAAAAGTCAGCGAGTCTCGCGGTGAAAAAATTTTGCGCGGCGGCGCGATCACAAAATTTGTGGAGGGGGGGGTCAAATTGACCCCCCCCCAGTTGGAATAGGGTTAAGATAGATTAATGAATTGATATGTAATTATATGTAATTACCTGAATATATGTAAATTGATGTTTATTCTCTGTACTTTCGTCTCTAGGTACTCTGCAGTACATGGCACCAGAAGTGATTGACAAAGGTCTCAGAGGGCATGGCGCTCCAGTAAGTCTAATCTTTATTAAAGGGTATCCTAGATATAAAGATATAACTTTTTATGTTTTATGCTTAAGTGCACAATATTAACCAAAAATAATTTTATCAGATATGATGAGGATTACTAGTTTAAGGGGTTAGATGCAAATGAGCAACTTATTCACCATTGAATTAGGCTCCGGACGTTCTTGTTAGGTACTGAGCAAGCCTTTTAGCTATGTGTGCTCATTCATTTCATCCATTCCATTGTTTTGCTTTGTGAACTGGTCTTCATACAAGTCATCTTTTGATTTTCCATGAGAATCAATCATTTTTAAAAATATTTTGATATTTGGAAAACTAGATACCTTTTTAATGTTGTGGAATGGTAATGGGGATTGGTTTGTATAATAATAATAATAATACATAACATTTATTAGGCGCTTAATACGGATGTTTCTTAGCGCACAGTATTCTGATTACGGAAAGATTATTAACCGGTAAATTAAGTGAAGAAAAAGAGGAGAAATGATACACAGGTAACATAAAAAAAATAACAAAACAAATTAACAAAAACAGAGGCGATCAATTAAATCAATGTAAATTATTTTTTGGGGGGCCTCAGATACCCTTTAATTATATCTTGAGATTTAAATTGTATTAGAATAGATTGGTTGAATGTCAATTCACAATCTCACGTATAATTTCTGTGCAATGGATAACTTGTTGCATGATACACAAAAGTTCACAAGGAGGACATACCGTGGGAATTTTAATCAATAAGTACACAAGAAAATATATGAAATACAATATGTGCCTATACGGTTGTTCATCATCCAGGTATTTTTCTAGTACCGAAGTGATCTCGCGCATTTAAACAATGCACGCACCCGTTGTACTAGAAAAATATCCGGATGATCCCCTCAGATATGAACAACTGTAAAGGGACGTAATAAATTAACTGGGAAAATTTCATGTTCCACTTTCAATGCTTGGTCAATTAAATTTTAGATTAGATGAATACATAACTGAATGATGACTGATGTACGTTTTATTCTTATATGAAATGTTGATTTTTGTTTTCATTTTCTCTATTTCTCCTTTGTAACAATTTTTCTCTATTTATCCTTTGTAACAGGCGGACATCTGGTCTTTAGGGTGTACTATTGTTGAGATGGCAACTGGAAAACCCCCGTTCATTGAGGTAAACTCTATATACTGTGTAGCCGAAAGTTTTCGCGGGGGTTTAATTTTCGCGCTTTTCGCGGTGAAATTTTCGACCGCGAATTTTAGACTCGCGAAGATAATCCATGAAAGTTTGTACGAAAAGTTAACATGCACAGTACTTCACACAGTGCATTTTGAATTGGCATGATAGCGTTATCAATGTTTCAATCACGTGTATATTTGAGTTTTTAATCATAATCTCTAGATTTTTCGTTATTCTTTATAATTTTTTGCATTTAAAAGCATTCTTTTGTAGCAGTAATCCCTTTCTGTTTCTTGAAAAATCTTTATTAGTCAGGTCGATAGATTATTCCTTTCTTCATGGATTATATCCTCGAATTCAATGCCCCGCAAAAATGTTCATGGACCAACCAACCACATAGAGTTAACACTGCGGAATTATCCCGCTATACATTATTCAGATGATTTCATTATATTTCAGCTTTTTGGAGCTTCAACCTTCCTGAATATTTATAGAATGTATTACCTTGAAAATTCATGAAATTCACATGAGCGACATTTGGTTCAGCTGCATGATTATTTGGTTCTAAGATATGTATCCAATTCCTGAAGGTTGGCATGTGCATTGCTTTTTATATTGTATGATAGTGCATTGCATTAAGACAAAAGAAGTTCAAAGGGTATCCTATTCAAACAATATTCTAATAGAGGAAAGGCCCTTTTCATCATGAAAGTAGTTCATGCTACAATTACTTTTTTTAGTTGACATGACATCTTGAAATTAAGTAAAGGTATACATTTTTTTGCACCAGATAAGTTTTTTTACATAGTTCATCTAAATTGTTTTTATATTTTCCTCAGCTTGGATCACCACAAGCGGCCATGTTCAAGGTTGGGTTCTACAAACATCATCCTGAGATTCCGGCCAGTCTCTCAAACCCAGCTAAGGACTTCATACTTAGGTAAGTCCCTTAGAAGATTTATTCTGGGTTCCTGCTGCTGATCAGATCGGCTCAATTGTGCTGAAGTATAAAAAGGGTAAAGCACAATGTTCAAGTTTGGGGTCATCCTGAGATTCGTAGTAATCTGTCAAATGCAGTGAAAGATTTCATCCCGAGGTTATAGTCCCCTGGAAACTCATATGAATAAGTTCTGTTAATTTGGGGATGGGGGAATATATTTTCACCTCCATAATGTTTTGTATTTTCTGTTTCACATTGTTCACCTTATCCAGAGAAGATAGCCACAGCTTAGAATTTTTTTCAACATCCATTCCTCATTTATAATTCAATCCTTTCATCTCTTTCTTTATCTATGTGTTGATTGGTCCTAAGCTACAATTGGGGGATGGGGTGGTAGGGAAACATATCTTTATCTTTATTTACTATCATTTTTTTCTTTTTGTAACGTTTTTTAAAGTGTGTTAAATGTGGGGATTAACCTTTGATAGGTCAATGGCCTTGTTAATCCCCCACATCATCCACATTTCACTCCTTTTCGCTGATTCTATGTTTTTGTATCACTTGTCTTATTAATAATGTGCATTTGATTTGTCATTTTATGTATTTTTAAAGAGATGTGAAATCAATAAAAATAAAATTAGATAACAATTTTTCTCCATAATGATTTGATTATTTATTTGGTACACTGTAGATGTTTTGAGCCAGACCCAGAGAGGAGAGCCACAGCTTACGATCTTCTTCAAGATCCGTTTCTCATCAAGAACAAGAAACTAAGCAAGAAAATATCAGGGACTGACTACCGGCACGACAGAAGCATTTCAAGTAAGTCAATTTTGGGGCTTTTTATTGCATGTAGGGCAAACTTACCTTCAAATTCTCGAACAAGTTTATTTTACTTGTATTGCATCTCGGTTTATTTTCAAATTTTAAAGTAGGGTTTAACTATGGCACAAAGAATCAAGGAGAAAATGTCTTGGACTGACTACCGAGATGACAAAAGTTTATCAAGGAAAAAACCCAAAGTTAAGATACAAATGTTTATGTAGCTTATGTGTCCACCATGCTTTTATAGTTAGTGAATTATAATTGTAGAATGAAAGAGAACTAACATGTTAATGTTATTGTCCCCTTGTTTTTATGCTTGAAAGTATATGTGCAAATATTCCAAGGACTGGCATGTTATGGGTACTAATGAAATAACTGTAGTTTAAGATCTCATAGCTGGTAAAAATGCAAATTGAATTGAATTAAACATGTATTTCCTTTTCCACAAACATGATCAATATGAAGTAATATGACAAATTAGTACTATCAGAGGAGGCGAGTACCCTAAGAGTACCTGCATTTGGGGTCGCCATAACAAAACAAACCAAATTTAAACACGATAATCTATTTAAAGAAAAGTAAAGAAGATAGATAAGACAAATATTTTCATTTTGAATGATATATTATCAAATTGAATTATCTCTTTCACTGTAGTGCCTCTTATGAAATAGGGTGATTTTATTTATTTATTTTATTTATTACGTTTTATTTCAACAGGGTAGCCTCATCAGTTGATGAGTCTATTTCGCATAGTCGATTAAAAAAATGCGGGTTAATTGGACAATTGTGTTTTCGCCCACAGTGCCACTGGTTGGTCCAGGCAGCTGACCCGAGTCTCCTCTGACCATTACTTCAGCATTGTCCAATTTCAGTGAGTGGTCATGTCCGTCAAAGAAATGATACAATCTTGATAGTTCATTAATAATATGTTTCTCTTTCACTGTAGTGCCACTGGCTGGTCCAGGAAGCCGTCCCGAGTCTCCCCTGACCATTGCTTCAACATTGTCCAACTTCAGTGAGTGGTCAAGTCTGTGACAGATAGTTCATTAATTATATGTTTCTCTTTCAATGTAGTGCCACTGGCTGGTCCAGGCAGCCGTCCAGAGTCTCCTCTGACTATTGCTTCAACAATGTCCAACTTCAGTGAAGCAGACGCTGTCACAAGGTGAGAAAAATTGATATCTTGATTTTTAAAAGAAAGTGTTCTATGATTTTCCTATGGAAGCATTGTTTCCAAATGGTAAAGATTCCTAACTTCAGTGAGGCGGACGCTGTCACAAGGTGAGGAAAATGTCTTCTATCCCTTGGAGGGAGGCCATTCTTAACAGAGATAGTAAAAATCTGGATAGGTCATTATTTTTATATCTCAATGAACCGATCCCTAATGGGTCCCTGAAACCAATAGTAATTTCTTGTCTTTATAACATTCGCAGTTCTTGAATCAAAATTGATATTTAACTTAAGGGCCCGTATTCCAATAGTGAGGTTTAACTTAACCCAGGTCTCAGTGATTGTCTTTCAGACCAATAAACTTTTGAATAGCTCGGGTCTAAATAAATAAGTACCGGGTTAACTTAAACCCTGCTATCGGAATACGGGCAAAATACTACTTCTCTGTAATTCTAAGATGTAATTGGCCTATTTTAGAGGACAATTAACATTTTCAAGCAAGAGTGTAAACTTCTTATCTATAATGTTTGGAAGTTGTAACTTTATGAAAGTAAAGATTTTTCTGTTATTTAAATCCCACCTATGACCAAGAATGGCTCAATAAAGTGGTTACTGATGGTGTTTTTATAGCGAAGATCCAAGGAATTTTTCTACCATAGATGGCCATTGTACACTCGTCACTAGTTTCACCAGAGTATTGCCAATCACAATATTGAAATCACACTATCCTGTCAGATTTCTTTTAGTTTTGGTGTCCTGTGAAATCTATGTTAAGTTTATCAATCTCCTCTCAATATCTCCCGTAATGATTTGGTATTCTGTTCACCTATTTTCCATCACCTTCCTCTATCTATTCTATCCATTTCCCTTCTCTGTTATCACATGGTGATTGCATGCAATCTGGATGGTGTTTCACCAAGTTATTAAAGATTTTAAGAACGACTTTATGAAAGACTTGTAACATTTCTTGCACTGAATATGTGTAATAGTATGGATCCTTATGCACAAGCATGGATATTATTTGTTCTTAAAGTCATTATTAAAGTCTTTCTGATTTCTGATCTTGTTGAAACACTGCCCTGTTCATACTTGCACCACCATTCCCACCATCAGGCCTCACTTGATCATGTATGTCTGTTGCACTTTCCTCCCTGCAGTATCCGGCTTGACAAACGCAGATCACTGGAAGTCTTATCTCCAGGGTGAGTACACAATAAAGGGGAACTTCACCCTCACACTTTATTTAATTCCCCTTAAAGATAAAACCATAAATGATGATAAATGATTCTGACAAAGTCAACTCCAAATTTTCTTAGATTGTAGCCGAAATTAGATCATGGCAACCGCTGAGCAGGGACATTGCTCTGTCCCTTTCTTGTTGAACGCCACACAGGGTAGCAGTTATTTCCATCTTTTAATGTATTAAAAGTATGGCCGGGAATCGAACCCTGGACCTTCCGGTTGTTAGGCGAATGCTCTACTGAATGAGCCACAAATCAGTCAAGATCAGTTACTTTAGCCTTATGTTGTACAATTTTTTTTTTCTCACTTTTTTATAAGTACACATACTACATGTAGCACTGTTGCCAAGGGTGCCCTGCATTGTAAATGACAGACCACAAGCAATTTGAAAAGGGACATGCAAAACTCCTTTCGCACAGAATAAGGAAGACATTTGACAAAGAGATTCTAATATTCATTTTTAATTTTTAGTTTTTATATGGAATTTTTATTGTTGGTTTTTGCTTTCATACCCTTTTATAACCAAAGGTGTGTTTCCCTTTTCTTTGGACATAACTTGGGTAGTAAACCTCAAATTTGCTCACAATTTTTAATGTATACTTGCAAGCTCGAATTAAATGTAAATGTATGTAATTTGAGAAAGATTTGCACTCCTTCATTTGTAGTATGTTATGTGTCTTTGATGAAGTCTCTATTTCATGTTCAATATTTTGTTTTAAAGGGAAACCAATCCCTAGAATTATTGTGCTCTCATTGAATGAAGAAAAATCAGATGAACAAACTGCGAAAATTTGAGCACAGTCAGACAACCCGTTCAAAAGTTATGAATTTTCACAGTCACAGACATATGATCGATCCCTACCGCGCATGGGGATCCGTGCGATCGGCAAATTTGACGGAATCTGTGACGTCATGTCGGACAACTGGTCATTCACTCTGTATACAAAATTTTACAATTTCTCATTTTTTCGGAAAAGTCATCAAAATTCCAATTCTCGGTTGGGGTATAGCATTTTTGTACTGATTCTGCATGTATTTCTCTAAATTTTACATTAATCCATTTTTAAAAATTATATGTACAAAGTGAATGAGGATTTGTCCGACATGACGTCACATATTCAATTGGTGTTGCCAATCGCATGGATCCCCATGAGTGGCAGTGATCATCAAATCTCTGAATTTGAAAATTCATAACTTTTGAATGGGTCGTCCGATTTTGCTCGAATTTTCACAGTTTGTTCATCTTAATTTTCTTCATTCAAGGAGAGTACGAAAATTCCAGGGGCTGGTTCCCCTTTAATCATGAATTTATAACATTGAGTGATAACCATTCGGTGTGTTTTCCCAGAAAACATCTACATGTATTTATTTTATATGAGATATTTTCCATTCATGATAACTGATGTAATAATTGATATTTTTTATCAGTCATATTTAACTCCATCACGTCTTAATTCCACATTCTATTTTTTTATGATTTGCAAGATATGATTTTTATTCCTTTACTTTTGTAGAGTTTATTCTTGGCATAACTCATCTTCAGGGGTCAGGTACAGTGTTCATTTACATTGATAAGAATTTGGCTTTGGAAAGAGTGTGGTGTGAGACAGTAAACACTATTAACCCATCCAGAAAACATGATTCGCTTTACAACAAATTCAATCACTAATTCCTTTCCTAGCTTGGCAACATTCAAATCTTACATTCTCTTTTCAGAATGTTCAAATTATATTCCAGTTACATTACCATATTGAATCTTCTTCATCGAAAATCATGTTTAGAAGTTAAATGTTGCCAATTTGAGTGAAAGTTAGTGATTTCAAGTGATATTTGCATTGCCAATTTAAGGAGTTCTTACCATTTTAGTGATTATTTTCATTTAAAAAATACTCTGCGTCCAGTGGCATATGGTGACAAAATAAAAATGGTCAGATTAAATGTAGATTTTTTGGTCTCTTTCTGCTCATGCATCAGGCATGTGTTTTAGAACACTACATCAAAAGTGATTGCATCAAAATACAAAACTTATTTTATCATCCTGAAAAGGGTTATCATGAAATGCAGAGATGTGGACAAAATATATATACCCATATTGAAATCTTCATAATGACTCTAACAGAAAAAACACAAGTTTCCATTCTCAGATTATTCAGCAAAGAAATGATTGCTGAATATCAAGGAAGGAAATATATTTTGTATCATTTTATCACATCATTATTAAGACTTGAATGGGCAATTGTTCATTTTGCCCATTTTTTGTCCATCATGTTCATCATGACACAATGAATCAAATGTAAGATCACTAACATGCCCATCTTAGATAGCATGAGTGGGTTTTTCTTTAGAAATCATCTAACATTCTCCCATATTTCATCATATTATTACTCTTTTTTTTTCAGGTTTATCCCTCATTTTCCATTTCATTCCTTCTTTTTCCATTTCCGTTTTGCTGTGATTTTACTATTGTTTAGATAAAATTTCAAATGATAAAAGAAATAGTTTATTTGATCTTTCATATTGCAGTCATAGGCTATTCTGCAAAACTGACACCAAATTACACACAAAAGATACTGTACTTTTGTATACTTTTAGCTTTTTTTACAAGGAAAGTTATTGTTTTGTCTGTCTTAAATTAAGTGGCCTGATAGAAAATATGCTTTTTTTATTCATAAAATGTTACAATTATCTTTCCTAGATCAGTTTTGGGCATATAATACATAACTCTAAAAATGTGCAGTGTATCTGTGTGAAAAATACAACATTTAGTGGATTTTGGTTGATAGTCATTATAACAAGCACATTCTGTTTCCTCATATTTCCACCAAGATCTTTTTTCTTAGTAATTACCTTTCTTTAACTTTGTTGTAATTTCCAGAGCTAATGTTTTTTCCTCACTATCTTCTACATTTTACATGTATTGGTGGACTAAACAATGATAATTAAAGTGATTCTTTTAGGGGATGTTGTTCAAAATCAACTGCAAATCAATAACAACTTTGCATTTTCATTCACGCACGGTATGTGCATTTAACAAGATGCCCATGAAACAATGATTTTGATTGGCACGTTTCGATCAACTGCAACTTGCAATCAATTGTAACTTTTGAACAACACTCCCTTAGAGTAACAAGTTCATAGTTTTAATTTGTTGCCATATCTACAAGCTCACAAAAAATCCATTAAAAAATGCATTGTAAATTTTCATTCTATGATACAAATATTTATATAAGATATAAAGCTTAGAGTCACATACATGTCATTAAATTTTCATGCTTGTCTATTCTGTTAGTTCTAAGGCTATTATTTAATCACTTTCATTGTCAATCATATGGTAATTTTCTTGAAAGTTTACTATAAAATGTAGGGAGAACAGGATTTAAAAGAAATTTTTAAGATTGCAGTGTAATAATTATCTGTGCTAACACCAAGATTAAAAACTTGAAAAGGCCATAATATGGAAAAGGCAATATTTTTAATTTTTGGACCATTTTTGCATTTTAACTGGTGATTGTTTTTGCTCTGAATAACACTGAATGACATATGAATGGATGTCTTATTGCATTGAATGTCAGGCTTGGAAGTTGCCAATATGTATACAATGTAGTGGCATTAGATATTCCATGACATGGACTTATTAGACATGAGACCTGTAACATAGAAGGCTGGTGCAATTAAACTTACGATAGATAATAATCGTAAATCTATGGCAAAATGTGTACCAAAGAGATACAATTAATTGCAAAATTAGTCATATTTCGTATGTTTCAGGCCCATGGTCTACCATTGATCTTTATTCCTTTGATCACTTGAGATTCACAGACAGATTTGAAATTTGTGCCAGAAAATAGAAAGAATAGGTGATCTTGTTCTATAAGATCTTGGCCCGCTAGACCTTGGCCTAAGCTGAAAGATTATAATATTGCATAATATGAGAGCCAAAAGTATTTTCTCTTTAGAATCTGCCAGCAGATCTCACTTTTCAAAGGAATAAAGATTGCTGGTATTCCTTGTGTAGTCAAGAACAGGATATAAATTATTTCCATAAAAGAAGGTGTGTCATTAGCAAAATTTTCATTCATGCAAATATCTCTTCAGCTACTTCATAAATAACCTCTCTTAGCTGATTAGAGCCATTTTATATATTTTATGTGTTGCATTATTTCACAAAGAAGGAGATTATATTAAACAGGCTATCAGTTTATGGACCCCAAAACAATAGAAAAAATTGGGTGTAGTTTGTGACTGTAGTTTATTTCAGTCCAGTGTAAAAGTAAAGTTTAAATTCATCAATTTATTATTCTGAATATAATGATATAGGTCAGACAGCTTGATTTTAGAATTTTTTGAATAAAAAAAATCCTATTGTGTGACAATGTCTTTGATACAGGGCTCCTACTGTCAATTGATATTCAACAAAAAAATAATTTCATTTTGTCTCCAACCAATTGCCACACAAGTGTGTTCATTAAACCACTTTTTGTTTCTATGTATGCGATAAATGAAGCGCATAATGCTTCAGTTTTTCCAAACTCATGGTTTAAACTATGGATTGAAATAAACCACCTTCTAGAATTTCACCTGTTACATCTTTTGTGTATATTTCACGTTTCTTCACATATGAGAGCAACTCTTATAACTAAAAATTAAGTTCCAAGCAGTCTACCAACCATTTGATTGTGCTGCTTAGTTTTCGTCCTCTCCTTCGGACTTTCTTAAGAAGCCAGTCACATAGAAGCCCGGAAGCAACATGATCGAACGTGACTATTTGTTCAGTTCACAGTTAACTGCTTCCAAACAAAAAGATGTCTTGTACCATGTTGGTTCAGAGCTTCTATGTGACTGGGGCGTAAGCCTAATAAAGTTGTTTGGCATTTAACAACCTCTCTCTGTCTATTAAGCACTGGTCCATAGATGGGGTACTTCATTTTATTTGATCATCCCCAACCAATGAGAGTCTTCTGTAATTCTCATAAAGACCCTTAGTACTATAAAGATACAAATAAAATCTATGAAGGGCTAATATAACAGGGAATAATTTTTCTTTTCACATTTGATTAGCGGTTTCAAACATTGAGGAAATATTTTCAATACAGTTCTATGTGAAAAAGTTGATTAAGCCCCGGTCACATAGGGCCCCGGCAGCAACACGATTCAACCCGACTCTTAGTTCTGAGGCAGTTACCTGTAACTGTGAATTAACAAAGAGTCATGTTGAATCGTGTTGCTTCCGGAGTCCTATGTGACCGGAGCTTGAACCAAACATACATTGTATAGTAATCCTGTTAAATTACATAGCATAGTGTGATGCGATACCAGAAAAATTATTCCCTGATATCATTTTTTTGTAACGAGTGTCCACTGTTTTCATTTCTCTACGTATAGTAGCAGTGAGGATGGTGCTGAGACGCCCGTTACCCCCGACAACAGAGAACAAGGTGGCTTCTACATGCTGAGGAAAGATAGCGAGAGACGACAGACATTACTCACGATCATCGAGGGAGATGGAGATAAGGTTAGGGAATTCTTTACCTTCAAATTGGCAACTGTACATTATGTTTAATATTTTAGTAGTCCTTTAGGTATTTAAAAACTTGATCATTTTAGTTCTGAAAAAAAAGTATATGCATATTGCTTTCTACCTCTGAAAGTGAAGGAGTTTGCAAATAATCTTTGTAACAAACTAGGGGAATTTCCAGAGTATCAAATTGAGTAATATTATCTTATTCTTTATTTCCATTCTTCTTTATGATAATAATAATAATAATGATAATAATAATGATAACAATGATGATAACAATAATGATAATAATAATAATACTGATAGATGCAAGTCATATAGCACACTTATACACGCTAGAGTGCTCAAGGCGCTTTGCATTAGTATTAACCTAGCTTTAGCCTGGTGTTATCCAGTGCACATGGTATTTCAAAGATTGAATATTACTGCCAGGTACACACTCACCTGGTCTGGGTTGAGTGCACCGCAATGGGGATGAATTTCTTGCTGAAGGAAATTAATTGCATGGGTAGGATACAAACATACGACCATCTGGTTAAAGGGCAAGAATCCGAAGCAATTTATCATGGTACCTCCACAATGTTGCATGTAAAGGCATATATCCAGATATATTTGCTTATTCCCTAGTTTGATTGTTCTTTTATTTTTATTTTTCAGATTGTCAAAGAATGGATGAAGAAGCTGGTTCTAAGTTCTGATAGACCTCCATCCAAAATTACAACAGTGAGTATATTTTCTGATTTTAACAAATCATCTGTCATTGCCACATGATTTGTTTTACGCATATGTTGTTTGTCCTAACCAGGGTTGTGTTTCATAAAGCTCTGCGTAGATCTACGCACAACTCTACGAATGACTGTTGACCCTTTCTTCTGTGCAATTCAGCGCCAGGGGTTATAATTGAGTACGAGAAAGGGTCACCATTTTATTTGTAGAGTCGTGCGTAAATGTATGCCCAACTTTATGAAACACAACCCAGGAGACAATGAGAATGCATCTTTGAATTTTGCAATCCATTGCATCCACAAAAATCTATTGTCTATTGATGATATGAGAGCTGGGAGAATTATGCGACTCTCTTAAATTGTGTGCACATAAATATTCAATTTTTCCAAAAAAAGTAATTTTCGAAAAAAGTAATGTCCTTTCATCAAACATTATTTAACCTATGATTATTTAAATGGTAATAGAAATTTTGAAAGGTCCATCGTTCAGAAAATTTATCCTTGTGTTCCTTTGAGTTCATTACTTGGTTACCACAGTGATTTTATTTGACCCAGATTTCATGAAGGATTTTCTAGAGCTAGGTACCCATTTAAGTGCATCATCATTTTAAATGATTTGTTGCTGAAGAAAATTAACGTGATGTCGGAGATACAATTCCATGAGCCACTATGGCTGAGCCAGAGTACTATATTTTTAATGGTTATTCCTTGTACATTTGGACAACTAATGATGAAAAAATCTTGAAATGTTTATTTTTACCTCTTTTCTTCAAATTTCAACTTTTTTTTCAGGACCACCTGATGACTCTAAATCATGGGATAGCTCTGTTCATCAAACAGAGGGAACGTAGGATGTTGGCTGGAACACTGGGTAGGTAGTAATTCCTAGAAGATTCAATGTAGTTTCTTGAATTATATAACCTGATGTAATTTCAGTATTTTAGCATTAAAAAATTGTATCAAATTCACTGAAATTCAGACCTTTTCTTACATTAGTGAGTTATTACTTTCATATTTTAATGATTATTCTTCAAAGATTGTGGACATTTATTGAGTGAAAATTTTTAGCAAATTCACAGGAAATAAAACCCCAGTGAACATTTCAGCTTTTACAGTATTGTTAGATCTTCTCTATTCTTTTAAACTATTTCCATCCGTTGAGCAACAATATGTGATGATAATATGATAAATAATATCATGTTTTTTAGCATTATTTCAAGTAACCTGTATTTTCGGCTTTTAACAAGTATCAAAACATAAATTATATTTTCTATTGTACTTACGTGAGCAAACTCCATATTCATATTTAAACTTGGATATCATGTACTTAAAATTCTATCCACCATTTTCTTTTGGCAGAGAAACTGCGTAATGATCTAGACTATGATCCATCAGCTCTGAGTGAAATCCACACTGCACTCTATGTGTTCCAGGATGCGGTAAGTAATGGTCAATCAACTGTCAATGAACTGATACTGAGATAATAAAAAAAGAATTATATTCTTTCCCTATTTTGCGCAATTTTACCTGCCAACCTAAAAAAATAGTCACTTTGTCAGGTTTTCATAGATTTTGATACTCTGTAGACAGAGCTGCAGAAGGATTTTATCATATTTAGGATTTTTCAATAAAATTAGGACAAAAGAACGTTTTAAGTCATTGGGATGTGCTGTTGGAAAAAGCATGGAATCTAGGATATGATATTTTTTCTTAAAATATAATTTTAATACATGTGACGTTGGCAGCTCTGCCTAAACAAAGATGATGAGCAAAGATTTTTGATAGATGGAATGTTAATAGTGAATGCAATATCTTATATAAAAACCAATGATACTGTATGGTAGTGATGGATAATTTGTTGCTGCTTAGGTGAAATTGATATTGTGACTTAGAGAACAGGGGAGTGGTGAGAGAGCAATAAAGGATGGTGATCTGCAGTATGAAGTTGATGGAAAGGATGAAGATGGAGAAGTTTTGTATCATCAGATTAATAAGGCCCCAAATCCACTGACATTTAGTGCTCAAGGCCCGGACAAAAGAAAATAGGAGTCTGAGTGGAAAATAATACAGAATCACATTGCATAAGAAAGACATATGACGACAAAAGATTCTGGTCAAGTTAATATATACATGTATTATTTCACAGGTGAACCAAGTGCTTCGTCAGCACATGCACAACATCAAACCCCACTGGATGTTTGCACTGGATAATCTGATAAGAGATGCGGTCCAAGTCACCATCACCATCCTCAGTCCAGGTAGGATTCAAACTTGCATCGGCAATTGAAACTGTTGTCAAGGATTCCAATTAGTTATGTCTGTCACGTGCAAAGATAAATTGCAACAAATTTGTCCACTAATAACAAATTTATAAGATTTTAATGTGCCAAAGCTCATCAAATATTCATTTAGGATTATCGGCCATAGTCATCCTCTTTCCTGGTATGACTTACTCATTTGCAAGCTGCCAAATATTTTTTGAGAGAAAATTTATCTGCAGTAATCTTACACTTTCTCTTGTTAGAAAATTTATATCCTCTTATTCCAGAACATTTAGTATCAATGGTTATTTTTGATAGCCTAAATTAATTGTAAATTTTCAAGATGATTGTGATTTATAAAAATCTTCAGTAAGTTTGAAAATCATTGAGGATGGGCAGAGAGGAGGAGGAAGGAGCAGTAAAATAGTGGGAATTATTCAAATCACGCACTTGATTGAAAATAATTATCATATTCATGACTTGTCAATATCAAATATAATGCTGTGTGTAGCAGAGTTCGTTTTGAAAGCCGATTATATTTCTTTGTTTTGCATATCCTCATAATAATAAAAAAATAATTAGACATTTTTTTATAGCACAGTCACTATACGGATATACAGTCCTCTACTGAAAAAAAAATATTCTCCCTTAGACATGATCGAGTTATAATTTCATTAAACAATATACAGATCTTGGAGAGAACATTGCCCCAACCAAGGATGATGGTCCCCCTCCCGCCGAGTCCCACGGTCTAGACACACGTCACCCTGGCACCGCTAGTGGTGGCAGCGGTGGGATGTACGGCATTGGAAACCACTTCTTACCCCTACCCAAGGCTGGAGAGGAGGAGGCGGGCAACACCTCTGGGGTGTCGACATTTGACAGCTCGACAAAGTCCAATGAGTGCTTCATACCGAGCCGCAATCTGATGTGTAATCTTCAGATGGACCACCAGCGCCTAGTGCAGGAGCAAGGAAGGTTAGCACTTAGGAAACACTCTAAAAACTGAGGTGTTAACCTAACACCAAATTAAGTGTTAATATCAATTGTATTACGATGATTTTATTTTTTTAATAATTTGGCTTAAAAACGATAAATATTATTTATTGCTGGTTAATTAGTTATACAATATAAAAACTAGATTCAGTGTTGAAATAACATCTTGGTTTTTGTAGTTCACTTTAGTACCTGATTGAGAAACTCTTTGCGTTTGTCACTCTCTCTGAGATTGGATCAGCAAGTACATGTATGCTCCTATGAGGATGCAATAAGGCTCTGAATCCAGTGACCTAGTAGTCAATGATTGATATTGCTTCCTAAAAGTTCCCTATTCAATGGATGATTTTGCATTGGACTGTAGTTTTATGGATTTAAGTGTGGAAGTTTGATAATTAATTTCTGAGTTTAGTTAAGTAATAGAAAGTTTATTGAATAATATATATTTTCTGCTGCAGTGGAGTTAATACGAAATGAGCATTTTGGTTGTTCTGTGAAACACTTTTAGCGAAAAATTATGCTATATCAATGTAACGAAACTGGATTGTTCATTTGAGTATACGCATTCATCCAAATTGTGCTGCACTCAACCCAGGTGAGGTGAATGGGTACCTTGTAGGGTTCTATTCCTCAAAATGCATAAGCGCCTCACAAGCTGCTAATATTACCAAAGCCAGGGTAATAATGCTGCATTGATCGTAGAGTGTCTAGAGACTTCTAACAGAGGTCATTAGCACTATGTAAGAACAGCATGTTATTATAATTATTTTGTTTTCAGGTTGCTTCAAGAGTTGGTTGATGTACAGAAAAGGCTGAATGACATCCTTCAAACACAGCTATGTGTTGGCAGATCAGTCATGGAAAGAGTAGGGTAAGGATATGAAGATTATGATTTAGTATTTATTATGGTGTTGCAAGAAAGCTTAGATATAAGTTCTGGTTTGGTTAATGATGGTTTGGCAAAGATGTTCACAGACTTTCACAGAACTTTAA
>BQKZ01008160.1:18875-42215 GCA_036244855.1 Temnopleurus reevesii | reverse complement strand
TGCTTCCCCCTCCTCTTCCTCATCCTCCCTTTTTCTTCCTCCTGCTGTTCCTCCTCTTCTTCCTCCTCTCCCCCTCTTCTTCCTACTCCTCCTCCTCCGCTCCTCCTCCATTTCTCCCTCTTCCTCCGACTCCATTTTCATCGCATCCCCTCTTGAAGCCGCCTACTGTCACTTCCTTGACCTCCTTCCCATTTCTCTTGATAAATTTCCATTTGAGCTCATGAGAGTTCTAAGCATCTCAATAACGTCTCAATGACATGAAGGCTGTCAGCTGCCTGTCATGGGACTGTGCTTCCAATGTTTATTTGCATCCTAAATAAATATATGACAATAGCCCGTCACTTCATATAGGGTTGTAAAATTGTCTCTTTGGAAAGGGATACGCACAGAAAATTGTACAATTTTGCACCTTTAATCCTCAAAGCAAGTTGAGGATAATGTAACTATAAAATTGCGTCGTCAAATGTCGAGACCAAAAACCGTAATAATGCATAAAATAACAGACTTAATGCTCTAATTCACACAAATCTATGTTCTTTAGAAAGCTACTTTTTTTGTATAGGCCTAAATGTTCGTCATAATGTTCCTTACAATAAATTTTGTTAAAGGATCAGGACAAATTTCTTATCTTTCATTATTTTTGTCTTATTTTCTATGTAATTGTTATTGCTTAGCCTTTTGGGGGATTTTTTTCCCAATATGGAAAAGGAGTAGCGTTGCACATTTATGAAAAAAATCTCCAAAAATGTATACATCGTCAGTGTATTCTAAATTCGTCCTCAACCTACCGCCTATCTATCTTAATGTATCCGTATTTGAGCTCATGAGAGTTCTTAGCATCTCAATAACGTCCTAATGACATCAAGGTTGTCAGCTGCCTGTCATGGGACTGTGCTTCCATTGGTTATTTGCATCCTAAAATATCATCAATATATTATGCCAATCACCCGTAACTCAATACAAAGTCAATTGAACCTCGAAATAGGTTGTAAAACAATATCATTGGAAACGGATGCAGAAAAAAGGTGCAAGGTTGCACCCTTAATCCTAATATATCGACGGGAGTTTGCAAGCAAGTAGCGGATAATGTAAACTACAGATTTGCATAATCAAATTTTTAAAAAATATCAATCAATCATATATGGTGATTTTGCGTAAAAACAAAAAATTATGCTCTAATTCAAACAATGATTTTTAGAAAGCTACTTTTTAGTATGAATGTTTATTGAAATATTCCTTACAATAATTTTTTCCAACAAAAATGTATTCGGACAAATTTCTTATGTTTTCATTATATATTATGTTTTCTTATTTTTCTATATATTTGTTATTGCTGAACGTTTTTGAGGAACTTGAACATCTATAGGAAATGGCACAATGTGCACCATCATATAGAAATATCTAATATTGCACCCACATGTATAATATTCTCAGTGTATTCTAAACTCGTCCTAAAACCACCGCCTATCTATCTTAATGTATCCATATTTGAGCTCATGAGAGTTCTTAGCATCTCAATTACGTCCCAATGACATGAAGGCTGTCAGCTGCCTGTAATGGGACTGTGCTTGCAATGGTTATTTGCATCCTAAAATGTCATCAATGTATGACAATCACCCGTAACCCAATACAAAGTCAAATTGAACTGTGCAAAAGGGTTGTAAAAACGATATACTTAGAAACGGATACACTCAGAAAAAATGGTGCAAGTTTGTACCTTTCTGTCAGGGCTTTGGAACATAAAACATGGAATTAAACTTACGATGAATATCAATCGTAATTCTATGGCAAAACATGTACAATAGAGATACGATTAATTTTCAATTTGTCGTATCTATCTTATGTTACAGGCCCCATATCTTACACACTGAGGAAAAATAGCTACCTGTCTTTGGACAATGATTTGATTGGATATTTGATTCATGATAATGTCGTCAATGCCCCGATGGGCCGCAAATTGATGTGACGTCATAGCTATACAAAGTCGCTCAGAATGGAACGTTTTATCAACGTAATGTGGTATGTAAGGTGACCTGAGCCCTATTGCATAAAAGCAGTTACGTTTAAACGCAACTCAGAAAAATTAATGCAATCAGGAGCGTGTATTTAGGACTGGCGTTTAATTTTCTGAGTTTCGTTTGAACGGAACTTTTTATCAATAGTGCACTGGGCGGTGTTTAACCAAATCGTTCTTAAAGCTACAAACGATTTCAAGACTGGAGTACGTTATTGAGTCAAATACGCATAAGATTCCCAATCATCCAGCACAAGAACTGAGACCAGTTGTGCGTAAACGTCGTTCTTAGAGTCCTTCGTAACTCAAAGAAACATAAAGCTGTATGTAGATTTACGCAAAACGATATGCCCGGTGACCGTTTCTTGCACTCAATGATGGGCCCTGGCACTGAATCGCCCCGAAGAAAGCTGGGTCACCAGTCGTTCGTAAAGTCATGCATAGATGTACGCACAGCTTTATGAAATACAACCCAGAGCTTTTTATATCACTGAATCCCATCAATTTCAAGCATCTTTATTCAAGAACTACTTTTTGATCATTTTTAGTCAACATCTTAGCTCCTCTATAATCAGATCGAAAACGGGTTATCAAGACAGCAGAGTTCAGACCTTATCATATTGAGAGCATCAAAGGTGAGAGAACTGTATCTTTTTGTCCCAACAGAGATGCAAAAGTGCATTGGAAGTACTCTTTGACAATCGGAGACATTTCATATTGTCGAATTGTCCTTTTTAAAGCTTTAAATTGAGTTTTTTAACATCTTGACCTATCATTGATAGCTAAGTGGACCATCCACATAATTATTTCTTAGCACCTTTTTAAAGCTTCATATCTTTATTTCTCTCTCTCTCTCTCTCTCTCTCTCTCTCTCTCTGTCAATCTATTACTTTATCCTTCCCATTATCTTCCTCTTTCTCTGTTTCTGTCTCTGTATGTCTCATTATTTCTCCTGCTCTTTCTCTTTCTCATTCATTTTTCTTTCTTTTTATGGTTCTATTTCTTTTTCTCTTTCTCTTCCAGATCTCTTTCTATGCTCCTTTAATGTTTCTCTTTTCTTCTTCTATCCCCTTTTTTGTCTCGTTTCTTTTTCTTTCTCCAGCTCTCATACCATTAACAAAAAATTGAATACTCTTCCGAATGTGTTTGATATTGTATTATAAAGCAGTAAAAATTTTGTGGTTCTTTAAAAGAACAAACTCAAGATATACGTTCATATAACTATTCTATCCTTCTTTCTATCCTGTTCGTTCCACCCACAGCTATTTATGTGTAAAGCTTGAGATCAAGCCTTCATTCTCTCTAATTCGGTTAGAGTGCATGTTTGTCGTATCAGCTGCCATAATGACCGACTCACACCTCTGCATTTTTAACCTGTGTCTTACCAGCGCTTTTAAAAATAAAAACGCTGATCAGACGGTAGACCGACGTTCTGCTTGCGCTGAAGTAGCGTACGCCGAATGTCAGTCCACCATTATCGCATATGCTCCGCGGCGTCTTTCTACGTCCAGGGGCGTTTTTACTTGTCAAATCAATGGGCCGACGCAGGATAAAAACGCAAAGGTGTGACTTGGCCTTAATGTAAGCCGAATGATGGATAAAAAGGGGTCAGTCACCCGATGCTTACGGTCGAATCCTTCCGCAGGGACATTTCCAAGATACTCCAAATCTCTTTGGACAAACATGACACCAGGAAACAGAAATTGCCACGGAATAAAAGCTCACCTCGAAATCTGTTTTGAATTTCTCGCAAGCGCACTTTATTCTCGACAGTTCTTATCTTTTTAAGGGGGAGTACACTGGACTATTGTTGACGTATATATAAGAATTATTTTGTGTCTAACGAGTCCCCGCATTTTACACCGAAGAATCCTTAATATTTTAAGATAGTAAGGCAATAAAATACCGCTTCAATCAACGCAATAGATGCATACGCCAGTGGCTTTTAAGGAAGAAAGGTAATAAATATGAATAAAAACTGGCAATATAATGATTTAGTGCATAATATATCAATAAATTTTACAATATTAATGAATGGTCAACAGTGCTTTATTGCATTTAGTATTTCTGAATTCTGTCTTTGAATATACTCACCATTCTGTTGCATGCTTTCTAATGGTGCGCACTCCATATTTACCGTCCAACAATTTCAAAACCCCTATTTTGCAAATCATATGATTTTTTTTCTCCCATTTTTACTTTTAACACATTATTGAGGATGAAGAACTTTTACCACTTTCCACCGACCAATGAACACATAATGTTTGGTGATTATGATTCCCGTTTCCTAATCTTATAGGAAATTCATCCATGTCGTAACGCACTCGACCCATGTAAAGTGTATGGGTACCAAGTAGGTGAAGGCGCGTCACAGCAACCTGCTGCAGAGCAATGGCCATACACTGTACAGATGCACACTCCTTTTCTACTATATATACCCTCCGTCATCCATTTTAGAAAACCCACAAATATCTCAAACCCAAGGGATAAGAAACCCACCAATAAAAAAAAAGCACTGATATGTCAAATCCATGGGACAAGAAGTGAAAGAATATTAACAAAGTACGGAAGTTCTTGGTGGAACGGATGTTGCGTCAGGTGTAAAGTGCGTATACCTTGAGGTACACTAAGCATCAAGTCGAGCGAGTCCGAAATTAATCAGAAGGGGGAGGGAGTTGAATCGAAGATATTCCTCCGCCCATAACGTGGGAGGAAAAATCTAAACTCAAAATAAACTACATAGAATGATAACGAAATAAAATCTTCAACTCCAACTCCATGTTCGTGTATATTGAAATCACTTGATTCATAAGGAAAACATTAANCAATAAATTTTACAATATTAATGAATGGTCAACAGTGCTTTATTGCATTTAGTATTTCTGAATTCTGTCTTTGAATATACTCACCATTCTGTTGCATGCATTCTAATTGTGCGCACTCCGTATTTACCGTCCAACAATTTCGAAACCAAACTATTGCAAATCATTGGTTACACCTTTTAACATTGTTTGTGTTTTCACGAAGTGACGGGAACCAGAGGGTATTGTTACACGAACTGAGTTAAAAGTCCATTGAAACATATTCTTCTATAGAATTAACGCTTTGTTCGATAGGATGCCCGTTGGATTGGTGCTATGTCGTGATTGCTTTGTCTTCATGCAACAATATCCTTTTGCTCCCGTCACCTCGTGAAAACACGGACGATATATATATTTTTTTAACATATTGAGGATGAAGAGTTTTTAGCACTCTCCACCGACCAACACATAATGTTTGGTGATTCGGATTCCCGTTTCCTAATTTTATAGGAAATTCATCTATGTCGTAATGTACTCTACCCAGGTGAAGTGAATGGGTACCGAGCAGGTGAAGGCGAGTCACAGCAATCTGATGTAGAGCCATGATCATACATCAGATGCGCATTCGTTTTCTACCTTCCGCAACCCTGCGTCACCCAATATCGAAAACCTACCAATATCTCAAACCCAAGGAGCAAAAATGCAAGATACTTACCAAAATTATTGGTGGTGCGGATGTTGCATCAGGTGTAAAGTTCTTTACCTCTATACACTAAGCACAAAGTCGAGAGGGTCCGGAATTTGTCAGAAGGGGGGGGGGGGTTGAATCAAAGATATTTCTCCGCCGATAACTTAGGGAAAAATCTAAAATCAAAATAAACTAAATAGAATATTAACGAAATTAAATCTTCAACTCCAACTCCATGTTCGTTAATATTGAAATCATTCGAGTCATGAAAAAAAGAAATCAAAGACGCGACCCTTATATGGCACATCGATATGGAGTCCCCACCACCCTCCCATCTGCCCTAGAATCCCAATTTGAAGCATCTGTTGGTTTGCCCTCCAAAGTGCAAAACCCACTGCCCTGTTTTCGTAGTTTGAGTAGGCTATAGCCAAGACATGTGAGTGACCTACTCTAATCGTCCGTTAGTAATGCTTATGGATCTTAAAATAAGTGGGCAGAAGGCGGGAATTGATTTTGCGGTCATCCAAACTTCCCCGTAGAAGCAAACAGATTATTGTCGAACCATGATTTCAAAGGAACCCCCAAAAATGTCTGCGAATGAGGACCTTGCTTATAATACCCTATTGAGCAAAAATGTGAGCACAGAAACGTTACTGAACTGCTGGTCCGCCAAAATACTGTATATTCTATTTATGGATTTTCTGAAGAATTTCAAGACCAGAATGAAGCGATATTGTGTCCATGTTGGCCAGACTCTAGTTGGGTCCACAATCAGAGCCGAAACCTTAGAAACACTCCAGTCCTACCGAAATTTTTACGTACAGTGAAAAGGCGACTTTGTGCCGGTCGTATTCTCACCTTCGCGATATAAACAAGGCGCCAAGGCGATCTTGTACAAGTCGCCATCTAACCTTCTGATCTGAGACAAGGCGCCAAGGGCAAAAATTTAAGTTGCCTTCTTGCATTCTCTTCTTAAACAAGGTGAGTTTGTACGAATCGCCTTCTCGCTTTTTCGATCAAAACTAGGTCCGTTGACGAGTTGAACAAGTCGCATTTGCGTTGCACGTATAAGCTTCTGTAGGACTATCGTAGTTTCTGACAACTGAAGGTTTCGGATGTAAGTGTTAGCTCTACTTTTGTTCCAGATCTAATTGTAGAATGAAAGCACTCTAAGCAGAAGGGACAAAACCATCGGACAAATTAATGAACATCATCCATTGATCACTTCACATTAGCACTATATGCATACAAAACAAAGTAGATTCCTTGCTGATTTGCAGAATAAAGAGGGAATGAAATTTCTTTTCAGGGTATAAGAGTCTTTCGTAACCGATCGCGTTCGGGATAAGTGATGACAGGAAACGAGGAAGTGAAAGGAGATTGAACGTTATCAAATGGGTTCCTGCCAAAAGCATATTAAGGCCGACTCACACCTTTGTCACGTTTGTGTTTTAGCATGCGTCAGCTCAGCGTTTTTGACAAATAAAAACGCTCCCTGGACGCACCAGACGCATGTCATGATGGTGGACTGACGTTCGGCTTACTTGCTAACTTGCTCCTTGAGCACAAGCCGAATGCCAGTCCATTGTCTGATCAGCGTGTACTGTGCGCTTGGGGTTCGTGTTTTAATTCAAAGAAAAATAACGCTGGACCGACGCATGCTAAAACGCAAAGGTGTGAGTCGCCTTCAGATCAGTAACCTCCCGAATGATAACTGTTGGAAGCTCGTTCTTTCTTTCATTTTCCACTTGGCACGGGAAAGTGAACAGAAACGCCAATTGACTGGTCTCTGATTCAAAACCCATTGCAATCGGTGAAAAAAAGACAAGAAGAAGACAAGCAAGCCAATACATTTTTAGAAACTGAACGAAGTGAAGAAACAGAATCGAACGGATTTCTGTCATTAACGTTAGAACACCAACATCACGAATGATGACCGTTGGGAGCTCCTTGATTCTCCCGTCATTTTCTACTTTGCGCGGGAAAGTAACATAATCGTCCGTGTTTTTATGAAGTGACGGGAGCCACAGGGTATTGTTACACGAAACGAGTGACAAATCCAATGAAACGTGCCCTTCTATAGAATTAACACGTTGTTTGACAGGATACCCGTTGAATTGGCTTTATGTTGGTATTCATTTGTCTTCATGCAACGATGCTATTTGGCTCCCGTCACTTCGTGAAAACACGGACGATATGTAGGCCAGTCGGTCATCATTGTCATATCAGGAAATGTGATCCGAGATCGATGCCATTCGATTTGCCCCTGGAACAAGGATTTGGAAGGGGTCAGTGATTGGATTAGGAAGAATTATCTCGAAGGGACATAGTCAGCATCGTCATGAGTTTGTTGTTAAAAATATCATATCAAGCTGTCTGACCTATACAGTATGTTGTCAAATTCAAATTGATGAAAAAACCAGCATCAAAGAATGCAAAAAGTAGGGAGTTGTACAGGCACTATTAGGACATAATGAAAATTGAATAAACTGAACAACGGACGATTTATTCCTGCACGATTTGTAACCGTTGGAAGCTCCTGAATAATTTTCCCGCCATTTTTCGACTAAGCGCGGGAAAGTTAGATACCGGTATGTAGGCCAATCGGTCATGTCAGGTAATGCGATCCGAGATCGATGCCATTCGATTTGCTCCTCGAAACAAGGTTTTGGGAGGGGTCAGTGATTGGATTATGAAGAGTTATCTCGAAGGGACATAGTCAGTATCATCATGAATAATTACTGCAGCCTTAACATGCTTAAATAGCATAGTAAGGCATTGTTTTCATGTTTTAAATCTCAACTTCCAGATCCTAGATTCTGGTTGATGGTACATAAACTAAGGTGTGAAATATTTTGCTTCGGAATCAACATTTAGTTGTCCAAAATTATAATATTAAAAGCATGACCTACAGGTGCACAGTGTGCTGGAAGAAAATGTTCGTGGTCCACTTTATTCAATTTCATGGATACATTGATAGGGACTGTATAACTTCCTACTTTTTTGCATTCTCATTTTTCGTTTTATTACCAATATAAATTAAATGAAAATTGCTCATACCGCTCGATTTGATAACAATCATATTTCGTGTCATGGTTTGACCAAGCCATTTCGCTTTATGGTCAGGTCACATTTGGAACTTGAATGTAAGGCTAGGTATACTATGTAGCTGGATTAAAAAAAAATTGTCTCAACAAGCTTCTTAACATGTGTCTCATTTGATGTCTGCCTGATTAAGGCAATCTTCACCTTATTATAATAATTTGAGATGGGGAGACTAATTAGACCGATGTGTGGGTCTCTGTTTATCCCCTCTGGGTCGTCAAAGTCGTCAGTCAAAAAGTCAAGGGTTTCGATCCAAAGTCAAAGTGTCAAGTATTCCCGATTCACTGGAAGGCACATGAACTTTCGGCGTTCTCTATAACCCATGTTTACACTCGCTATAAAAAGCCAATTTGAACTGACGCCCTAGGGGGTCTAAAATGGCGAACCAACAAACGAGGGCCGTGCCGCTACATGAATCAACAGGGATTGGGTAGGTGTAGCGAGTAGGGTGGAAACATGATTTTATTTCGTTTGTCGATATGAGACACTGGCTAGAAAGGAGAGGTTCAGGGGAGTACATTTGAAGGAAAGGGGGTGCAGGAATTGAATTGTAGGAGAACGAGGATGAAGGGATGGGTGAACGATTACGGAGACGAGTACGAGGACGAAGATGACGAGAAGGAGAATGTAATTGAGGAGTTGAGGAGTGGAAGAATTAACAACGAGGAGGAGGAGGAGGAGGAGGAGGAGGAGGAGGAGAAGAACGACGAATAGAAAGACGGTGATAAGGAGGAGAATGAGGATGGGTAGAAGGAGAGGGAGAGAAAGAAGAGAGAGAAATTAAATCACAAACAGAAGAAGAAAAATGCGAAAGAAAATTAATTAAAAAACGGGTAATGTAAGAAAGGTTGAAAAGCAAAACACGAAACGAAATGAAATGAAATGTAACCTGATAAGATGACTAATTGAAAAAGATGGAGAAGACAATCAGTATAAGAAGAAGGAAGAATGAAGTGAAAAGAGGAAAAAGAAAAAGAAGGAGAAGAAGAAGAAAACGATGATGATAACGATGATGATTATGAAGTAGAAAGCGGTTATGATGTTGATGACAAATTCAAATGGAATATGAAAAGAAAATAATAATGATGATGATGATGATGATGAGGATGATGATGATGATGATGATGATGATGATGATGAAGAAGAAGAAGAAGAAGAAGAAGAAGAAGAAGAAGAAGAAGAAGAAGAAGAAGAAGAAGAAGAAGGAGAACGAGATTGTGATGGTGATGAAAAAGTCAAATGGAAGATGAAAAAATAGTGATGACGGAGATGATGATAATGTTGGGCGTTGAGAAGGAGCTTTACTTGGCCCAGTCTCAAGCCCCGGGCACATCAAACACGGCAATGCATAACGGCACGGTATTTACGCAGTTATGTATCTTGGTTCTCATTGACCAGCGCGCTCCTTCGCGCACAGGATATTCAACAATTGGCCAATCACAGGGAGACATTGTGTAAATACCGTGCCGTGATGCCGTGCCGTGTTTGGTGTGCCCGGGTCTTCAGAGAGTTTGTAAAAGCGGCAGACAATCGACGGTAACCGAATTATGGTTGACGAGCTATCGATTGACCTCCAGGAACTGTGACTGCGCGACTGTACATTGTAAAAATATGCGTCATCAGCAGAGTCGCTTTAACTTCTTTGCTTTCTAAAATACAGAATATGTTTACTTGTGTATACCTTGGGTGTAATTTTTTGACAATGAGCTAAAGCCGGGGTAACAATAATATAAAGCGTATTATATCGCACATAGTAAATGAACAAGGCTTGAACGTGAGTCGTCCACTACCGCCCCGCCCCCCTCCCCTTTCTCTCTCTCTCTCTCTCTCTCTCTCTCTCTCTCTCTCTCTCTCTCTTCCGGTTACGTGCCTGCGTCTCTATGTAATCTGTAATCACATCTTTTCTTTTGTTATATATATCTATATATATATATATATTAGTAGGTTTAACGGTCCTGTAATTCAACATGTACATATATCAGACATGCAGGAAACTTAAATACACCCTAAGCTAACAATCCGAATTTCCGTTTCGAAGGTGGAGCATCGCGGCATTCCTTTATAAACCGATGTATTTTAGGTCAAATCTGCGTCATCATTGGAGCGAGCTTTAGTCCACGTTGCCATGGTTTCCAATCTAGCATAATCCAAATTGGCATTATCAAATATATACTCGAATTTATATTTATGAATTGGAAATAAGTGATTACTGTTCATAATTTACTTCTCTTAAATATCAGAGGAGAAGTAGTCAATAATAGCATTGCTAGTTTCATATCTACTTCTGATAACTTTATAGGAAGTGCACACTGACAACAAACGTTCATAAAAGGTCCTATACTTTTGGAACCTAATGTTCTTGATGCCAGACTGACACTGTCTTGCACGATTGTGTGGCACGCATTGGCAAGACTCGAATCGTGCCAGTGCACAAACTAGTCGTAAACTGGCTTGAAGTGTGCGTAAACTCGTCGCGAGTGCGTGCCATTTCTGGACAAGAATTTTAAAATATAATCTAAATTGTCATTATCAAATATATACTCGAATATATATTTATAAATGGGGAATATGTGATTACTGCTTATAATTTACTTCTTTTGAATATCAAGAGGAGAAATATTCAATAATTGCCTCGCTAGTTTCATATCTACTACTGATAACTTTGTAGGAAGTACACACTTAAAAAATGTTCATAACGGGCTCTATACTTTTGGAACCCAGTGTTCTTGATTAACTTAATGCCAGACTGACACTTGAACAATTTTGTTGCACCCATTGGCACAACTCGAATCGTGCCAGTGCGCAAACTAGTCGTAAACTGGCGTGAAGTGTGCGTGACCTCGACGTGACTGCGTGCCATATCTGGACATGTATTTTGAAATATTCAATATTTTGTTCACGAAAAAATTTCGAGACCAGGTCATGAAATAATGCCCATCTGTTCGTGAGCTCACCAGAACGATGCGTGCGGATGCTCACTAGAGGGTGGCAGCGTGCGTCATGCCACGACTGTCACAAACTTCCAGAAATAGCTCCCATTTATCCATATTTAGTTCCGATGTTATCCCGGAGACACAACAGGATCACAACACTGTCCATATTGCGGAAACTCGTCGTACAAATGCGGAAAGTGCGTAAACTATGCGCAAATTATTCGTCAACTATTCGTGAACTAGTCATGAATAGTGCGGAAGCCTCCCAGTTCGTGCCCCAAAAAGGTGCGACTTGCCACGGCAAAATCGTGGCGAAAAGCCGTGCCAGTGTCAGCCTGACTTAATTTAGACGCATATTTTGGAACGTTTTTAGGGTCTAAATAGAACCATTTTCTGGAGCACGTACAAATGAAATTAAGTTTCTTCAGCAAGAAATGTATCCATATTGTGCCGCACTCAACTCATATCAGGTGAATGGGTACCGGTTGGAACTAATTTCTTTAATGCAGTGAGCGCCAAGTTGTATAGCAGGATGATAAAAAAACCCGCAAAACCCATATTGCAATGGTTTCCATCCAGGGTTGCTTTCGTGGTGTGTGGAGGCATCGTGGTGTAGCGGTTCTAACCCTCACCTTTCAACTAGAAGGTTGTAGGTTCGAACCCTACCCATGACGTTAATTTCTGTCAGCAAGAAATTTATCCATATTGTGCTGCACTCAACCCAAGTGAGGTGAATGGATACGGGTAGGAAGTAATTTCTTGAATGCAGTGAGCGAAAAGTGGTAGCCTTGCTATAGCCGGAAAATAATGCACAGGGCGCTATAGAAACAAGTTCGTATCAATTGATTAAGCTTAGTGTTGTGTATAATTATTATTACTATTATTTTTATTTTACAAACCCAATTTCTAAGAGTTAAGACAAGGTAAACCTTACTTTGTATTTCCCTTTGTGGGGCCGGCAACATAAAAGATGTAATTAAATCTATAATAATATTGATCGTAAGTCTATATGGCTAAACATATACTTAACCATGTTAATAAAGAGATGTTATTAATAGCCTATTAAATTAAGTATTTTCATGTTGCCTTGGTTACGTGTTCATAAGAAGCCTATGACGGTGTTCATTTAAATATCTACCTAAGAAGAAGTAAAGGGGAACAAAAACGATGATGAAGAACTAAAGCGGAAAGAAGATGTTTATGGGTAATGATGAATATTAGGATTGATATTAACAAGGACTATAGAAGAAATATGAGGAAGCTGAGAAGGGGAAAGAAGGGGAAGAAAGGAAGGAGAATACTAATTTGTGTTAGTCCTTGTCATATCTTGATTTCTTGGAAGAGTGACTGTGTGTTTGTGTGTGTGTGTGTTTTGTGTGTGTAGATATCTCGTAATGATAAATGATAATACTAATAGTAATACTAAATATTAGGAATAATATCAACAAGGACTGGAAGAAATCTAGGATGAAGCAGAAAAGGAGAAAAAAGGGGAGAAAAGGAGGAGAATATACTAGCTTGTATTAGACATTGTCATATCTAGATTTCGTGTGTAAGAGGGTGTGCGTGTTTGTGTCTGTGTTGTGTGTGTGACAGAGGGAACAACAAAGAGCGAGAAGAGGATAGAGAGAGAGAGAGAGAGAGAGAGAGAGAGAGAGAGAGAGAGAGAGAGAGAGAGACAATTGATACATCGAAATACAACTTTTCTCAACATAAAGAATGTGCTACATCACAGTTTACAATGGAAGCAACGTCTCCATCCAAAGGGCACTTTTGATATCTGCAAATTTGCGAGATCGGCTCTATACAGAACGAAATACGAGTCCCTTTAGGTTCCCAGAGTAGATATCTCGTAATAATGAATAATAATACTAATAGTAACAATAAATATTAGGAATAATATCAACAAGGAATGGAAAAATGGGATGAAGCAGAGAAGGAGGAAGAAGGGGAGGAAAGGAGGAGAATACTAGCTTGTGGTAGTCATTGTCATATCTAGAGTTTGTGTGTAAGAGGGTGTGCGTGTGTGTGTGTGTGTTTGTGCGTGTGTATGTGTGTGTGCGTGTGTGTGTGTGTGACATAGGGAACAAGAAAGAGCGAGAGGAGGACAGAAAGGGAGAGAGATAAAGAATTGTCAACATCCAAATACAAAGTTTCTCTTCCCAAAGAATATGCCGGAAAAATGGGTGGATTAGGAGGAGAATATTAGCTTGTATTAGTCATTGTCATATCTAGCTTTCGTGTGTAAGAGGGTGTGCGTGTTTGTGTTTGTGTTGTGTATGTGACAAATGGAACGAGAAAGAGCGAGAGGAGGATAGGGAGAGAGATAGAGATAGAGAGAGAGAGAGAGAGAGAGAGAGAGAGAGAGAGAGAGAGAGAGAGAGAGAGAGAGAGAGAGAGAAAGGAAAATCGTCACATCCAAATACAAAGTTTCTCTTCCCAAAGAATTCGCCACAACACAGTTTACAAAGGGAGCAACGTCGAAATCCAAAGGACACCTTTCATATCTGCAAATTTGCGAGATCGGCTCTATACAGAACGAAATACGAGTCCCTTTAGAGATTCCCCGAGTAGATACCTCGTGCAATCTCATTTTCACAACTCACAGCTAAGTGCAGTATCGAATGCTGCTTTAACGAGAGTCGAAAGTGCATGATGTTTAGTTTTTAGTTTTGAATCTTTCAAGATCTGGGGTGATATTTTTCATTTTCCCCGAAGTTTTCTGAGAGAACTAGGCCAGCCAATGGATTTTATCTCAGATTTTTTTTCATGCATTTTTTTTCTAAATCATGAATAGAGTCTGGTTTACAGTAAAAAAAAAAAAAAAAAAAAAAAAAAAAGAACAGGTGTCACAATCGAAAGTCCTTTAATTTCATGTATTGAAGTGTTTGAACATCACAATCACAATCATTTCATACGACGCGCAGGCTCCAATACAAAGGAACATATTGAATGTGTCGTTTTCGAAAATATATTCAACTGCTCAACTGAATGAAATTTCATTATAAAGAATGCAAATGTGGGCATGAATTTTTCTTTAGCATGTTTTTTTTTTAATAAATACTTGAAAAAAAAATTCAACATTTTTTGTAATTTCGTTTAATATATAGCACGTTATTTTATTATAACGTGAGTTCAAACTCCGAGAATTGTTTAGATCCATGATTTCTCAATGGGGGACAGAAANTAAATGGTCAAGAGAAGCTCCGGGAGTAAGGTGATTACCTTAATTAGTTTATAATGTAAATTTCTCCTTGTATCTAAGTAACTGCTCTAGGCATTTTTATAAGGTTGGGGTGTTACCCAGACGTCGCCCAGATAATTCCCTGTTCTAGCTTCCAGCTTTTGATTAGCATTTACTTTGAATGCCAACGACTTGGAATAGCCTGAATTTAAGCCTGGAATCATCAGCAGTCAGTGTTTACTTACATCATTTGGTTCAAAACACATGATATGTAAGGAAAGATTTGCGGTTAGATTATACTTTGCAAGAAAAATGGGGAAAAACAGGATAGTGCCATTAAAATGTTACCTGCACAAAAAAAAAAAAACGTAGAGAGATGGAGAGAATGAAAGTTAACAATTATGTAAATGACATATTAAACAGCCTTATGAGTTTGTTGAATATAATTTTTTTAATATACATATGTACAAACTCTTTCATACATTATGTACTACATGTAGTTAGGTCTTAGCTTGGCATTTGATGGTACAGGTATAAGAAATCAGTCAAGACATTCGCTCACTTTCCGACCCGGGCCGTGAATCTGAGGGGATAGCGCCGTCTGTGGGGTTGAGTGCATGAATAGGAGGAGTGCTAGAGAGGCCGAGGGAGAGGGGAAAGATAAAAAACGGCCAGAATCTGGACTAGTCAAGGTGTGATGCACCAATCTCTAGACTTATCTCACCTGGGTCATATCTCATCTTAAATATTACTCTTAACTAGAGGTTTGGTACTTATGATTTATTAAAGTCAAGAATTTTTAATCTTTGGTCACACATTTGGCTGAGAATGGCCCATGACATATGACTTGAAGACTTCTTCTGCCTCCCTGATAAAGCTCCCTATCGTCATCCTACCCATAACCCTCTGCTCCCCAACTCTCTCCCCTATCTATCCTCCGCAACCCCTCCCCTCTGCCGCAGTTCCCCTCCCCACTCTCTCCTCCTCCATTCTCACCACAACTACCTGGTAAGGTGTGAAGCACTAATCTTGAGTCTTAACTGAATGGGTCAAATCTCATCTTCAATATTACTCTTGACTAAAAGGGCACTGCTAGCTCCGGGCAAGGATTAAATGAACAAGACAAATATTGATCTGGATAATTTCTGCTGAAAGTTCATATTCCAGCTCAACTTTCCTATTTGTTGATCAGGTGATAGTTGCATGTATGTCTTGCTTCTGAACATAACAAATAAAGAATCTTCTAGAAATTTTAATGCTGATATAAATTTGTAAGGGAAATTGAAATATGACAAATTTGATAACTATGAAGAGCCAGGTCAACTCTAAAAGCCTCTATAATAAAAGTGAAAAACTTTAGATCACCGTTTTGTTACCCCAAAAGAGCAATTAAAATGAAAAAAAATGCCCCCAAATGCTATGTTCACCACAAAATTACATACATTTTAATTACATCATGAAATGTATATGCGATTAGTATTTTTGTATATTTACATTTGCCAAAAGACAAAATTTGTAGTTGGCTGTCCAAAAATGAGAGTACAGTCAAACCTGTCTATAAAGACCACCCAAGGGAGACAGAAAAAGTGGTCTTTAACAGCAGGTGGTCTCTATAGACAGGTTCAATTACATGTATANCACATACAAACACACACAAACGAAATTACCTAAACACACCTACACACACACCAACACAAACGGGATGGAAGCAACTTCATCCCACCTTCCCGGGAACCAAATATGCAAATATCAGGCCTTAAACTTTGTATATAATGCAAGACAAAATGGGCATCTACCAACACCTGTACATCTGGGTGCATATTTTGATCGAAAGGCGTCACAAAAAATGGAGGGGGCCGATTGCTCGAAATAGTCTTCAGCCTCAGTCACATAGAAGCCCGGAATTAAGCAACACGATTGAACACAACTCTTGGTTCAGTTTATAGTTAACTTCCTCCGAACAAATCGTGTCGAATCCCGTTGCCTGCGGGCTTCTTTGTGACTGGAGCCTTATAGCTTCTTTATAAGAAATACTTCACCCTTTAATATTGTTTAATTGTTATTATTTAACGTGACTTGAAAATGATTTAGTTCACCAATGGCCAAGTGCTTCGAAACGCCAGTATAAAGCGCCAAATAAATGTTGTATTATTACCATTGTTGTTATAGATGTCTCAACTTCTTGAGCCGTCCCAAGCCCACATTTCGCTTTCATGAATACAGCTTCACGACTTCTACGACTGAGTGCCTTTGACATTTTAGGGAGGTTCACAGAAGTCGTCTTGAAAAATATCGTACCCGTTGCGACTCGGTCTTGAAAAATATTGGCAGGATCGAGACTTGTCTTAGGTCGTTAATTCAACAGTTAAACATGTCCACATTTTAATATCACAAATTGAGCTACACGATTTCCACGCCTGAGGGACTTTGACATTTCAAAGAAGTTCGTAGAAGTCATCTGCGTACGAGTCGCGCGGTCATGCGACCCGGCATGAGGCCGTCTTGCGAGCCGTCTCAAGTGATTCGCGACGTCACCAAGACAAGCGTGGCGAGTGTGGCAATGAGTCTCGAGACTAACTTGCCACACTAGGGTTCATTGCAAAAACGCTGGCGTTAAATCTAACACCAGACGGAATCTCTATAGAACCACACCAGAAAAGTGTTAAAATAACACCACTTTAGAATCAAATCGATATCTTTAAACACCGACTGGTGTTGTTCGAGGGCATAAAAAACACCAGTTGGTTTTGAAACATATTAAATGGATTCTAAACTGGTGTTTTTTTAACAATTTTCTGATGTGGTCCTATATAGATTCCGGCTGGTGCTAAATTTAACACCAGCGTTTTTGCAGTGTATTGAAAACCATTTCTGGCAACTGGCCCCAGATTGTGTCTTGACTGAGATAAGGTTCCATGGAAAGTGTTACTCAAATTAGCAACGTATAAGCACAAAATGTCTGCCAACATGGAGAACTTTCCATTCACTTTGTACACAGAATTTCACATTTTCTTCTTTTTCTAGAAAAGTAGACAAAATTGTACTTTTCTCTTCAAGTATGATATGGACATTTTGATTCTGCATGCATTTCGGAATGAATTTTTTGATTTATTTTCTACTTTTCTAGAAAATGAAGAACATGTGAAATTCTGTGTACAAAGTGAATGGAGAGTTCTCCATGTTGGCAGCCATTTTGTGCCTGTACTTTGTCAACTTTGACTATTCATAACTTTTGAACGGTTTGTGGGATTTTGTTCAAATTTTCACAGTTTGATCATTGTATTTTTCTTCATCCACTAAGAGTGCATCAATGTCTGGGTGAAGTTCTCCTTTAATGATCGCCAACAGATTGGAAGCACTTCCGGCCCCTTTGCTAGATAGATCCGCCTACACAACAAATAACAAGGCATTCGAGAAAGATAAAAAAAGATAGTGTGAAATAGAGAGAGGGGGTGGATGGAGGGAGAGAGAAAGAGAGAGAGAGATAGAGAGAGAGAGAGAAAGAGAGAGAGAGAGAGAGAGAGAGAGAGAGAGGGGGGGGGGGGGGGGGGAAGAAGAGACATGAGAAATGGGAGAAGAAAGAATATGACGATACTTTTTACTCTATATAGGCAAAGTCTTTTCTAATCACGCAAAATTCTATTCGATTTGGACTTGAATTCATCACCCCCTCAGGACGGTGATTAGATCATGGAGGTGTTTTTCAGGGGAGGGGCGTCTCTATATCACATTACCGACTGTATTGGATGAGGCCCCCGTGGTTTGATGTAACGCGATACAAACGCAATGCTGTAATGACACTTAAACTCTTCTTGGTTTTACTCATCTCCTCGAGGACGACTCACACCTTTGCGAATTAGCCTGCGTCGTCCCAGCGTATTTGAAAATTAAAAAGAAACGCTCCTTTGACGCACAAAGAAGTGTTCATACGATGGACTGACGTTCGCCGTACGCTACTTGAGCGCAAGCCGAACGTCAGTCCACCGTCTGATCAGTGTATACTGTTCGCTGGGGGGGGGGGCATTTCTAAAAACGCAAAGGTGTGATTCAGCCTATATTCTTTAGGCGTCAGCTTTGATCACTGCAGTTTAAATAGACGCCATAACGCATTATAACAGATACTGATGGGAAGCCTTTCGAAAAGAGTCATTTGGAATAAGACAGAACAGGAATGATGAGGCTCACCGTTTCCCTGACCATGACATTGAAGTAATCTCCGGCTCCCCGGTAATTCTTAACCCGTTGACTACTGGAACCAGGGAGGTGTTTCACCAAGATAAGAAAGACATTACGCATGACTTTACTTTCGACTGGTATCCCTTCTTGCGCGTAATCATTCATAATATTACGCCCATTCAGCGTAAGATGGGATACCAGTCGAACGTAAAGTCGTGCGTAAAGTCTTTCTTATCTTGATGAAACACCTCCCAGGTAGTCCCTGCACAAAGTGTATGTGGATTAAAAGTACAGTAGTCAATAGGTTAAGAAACAATTTAGAAATGTCCAACATCGAACAGAAATGCCTTGGTGGATACAAACTTTTAACTTTTTACGACCTTAAAGCCCAACTAAAGTTTTGGTAAAGATTAAGAAATGTAAATTTTTGGGATGTTTATCTTGACATATAATTCTTATACACATTTTGAGACTTGGAATTTTCAGTAAGTGAAATCACTCATGTGTTTGTTTGTTTGTTTTTATTTCCGTAAATTCAGAACATAATATACAAAGCATATATAAATAAAAGTATACACAAATGGCGGATAGCCCATTTCAGCGGTATCTACAAAATATCGCTGTTCTTCCATGGGGTCCTTACAACAAAATTAATACATTTTATACATAAAACAATGACGTCAAACAAAAAAACTTATTAGCTTATTGAACATCATGATTATAAATTATCACACCATTATGCAATAAAAATTGGATTAAGTTCAATAACATTATATAAAGGGATACAAAACCACACGACCCTAGAAAACGAGAGATAAAACATCATTCGAGGTACTTTGTAAGTTTTGATCTGAATGATTGTATTGTTGAAGCACTACGAATATCATTTGGCAATTTGTTATACAATATAGCAGCTCTATAATAAAAAGTTCTTTTACATTTATCGGTTCTTGGTTTTGGTAAGCCGAGATGGTTACTGTTAAAGTGTGTTTGGTGAAATTCAAACCGGTTGCATCTAATTATATCCAAAACGTATAAAACCAGGATTGCAATGCACTAATAAATTCAAAAGTGAGCCTTCAATATCTGTTCCGTATTTGATTCAGATCTAATCATCACTTCTTTCAGTATAAACGAAAATGTCGTCGAACCCGAAAGAAGATGATGAAGAAAAAACAAAAACCTAATAAGACAAGAGTGATGTGTCTTGAAAATAATTTGTAAGTATTATTTACCAATATATCACATTGTGAAATTGATTTTTTAAAAGCATTACGGGTTCATCAGTGTGCAATCTTCTAACAATATATTCAATTTGCAGTAAAGCTGTGTCGCTTGCTTGTCTTCGACATAATGTACATTGGGCTTTGAACTTGAACTGCTGCAAAGCAGCTTCGAAGAGAGTTGATTAAAGGAAACGTACAGATTTGGGGATACCAATTTCCAGATTTGTCAACATAAACGTCCCTTTCGGGGATGGTGATTTTTATCTTGGGAAATCTATCAGGCCTGAATCTGTCTAACTTTACGCTAATTCCTTTACTCTTGGTTTCAAGTTTGGAAACAGTATCCTGGCTAGAAAACAAAAAATCGCCGTGCCTCAGTCTGACCACCATGCGAACGACAATATTGTTTAATGTTTTACTGAATGAAGTTAACACCTTGAGTGGGATTCGAACCACCGGCCCTCAGATCGAGTGGTGAGACGGAGCACCATTACACCACGTCACACTGCTTACAGAAACATAAAATAGCATTTGTTATACTTCAAATAACTATGTCATGTTCGTGTGTTAAACTAATACACCTCGGTCTCTGAACTTGAATTGCAAAGCATATTCAGAGAGAGAGAGAGTTGATTAAAAGAAACAGATTAATTCTATATCCACCTTTAGGGATACAAATTTACAGATTCGTCAACAGAAACGTCAATTTCGTGGATGGCGTTTTCTATCTTGGGAAATCTATCAGGCGTGAATCTACGTCTGAATCTGTCTAACTTTACATTAATTCCTTCACACCCGTTGTCAAGTTTGGAAACTGTATCCTCACTGGTAACAGCCGATGTGTCTCTGACCGTCACAGAAACGACAATGTTGTTTAATGTTCTACTGAAAGAAATTATCGACTATAATGGGATTCGAACCGCCAACCATCAAGTTGAGAGGCTATATAGTCACAACCATTACTGCACACCACGACGTATTTCCACATAGAAATACAAAATTAATATTCTTTGTCATTTCAAAGTCACTTACATGTCTTCAATACATGTACCTCGAGCTCTGAACTTGAACTACAAAGCACCTTCAGAGAGAGTTGATTAAATGAAACATATATTCTGTGTTCACCTTTAGGGATACCAATTTCCAGATTTGTCAACAGAAATGTCCATTTCGGGGATGGCGATTTTATCTTGGGAAATCCATCAGGCTTGGATTTACGTGTGAATGTATTTAACGTTACACTAATTCTCTCACTCTCGGTGTCTAGTTTGGAAACTGTATCTTGGATAGAAACAACCGTACGTGTCTTTGACCGTGATATGGCCATCGAGAGCAAGACCGTGGTCCAATTAACTCATCGGATGCCAAGGACCCTTCTTATTGAGTAGGGATTGTTTCAGACGGGTTAAAGTAATTCTCCATTGGGAATGGATGAATTGCATTTAAGATTGGCATGCCAGGCAATGCGGTTTGGAGATTTATCCAGTGGGCTTTTAAAGACAGGATTGGCAACAAAANATGGTCCAATTAACTCATCGGATGCCAACTACCGTTCTTTCTGAGAAGGGATTGTTTCAGACGAGTTAAAGTAATTCTCCATTGGGAATGGATGAATTGCATTTAAGATTGGCATGCCTGGCAATGCGGTTTGGAGTGGGCTTTTAAAGACAGGATTGGCAACAAAACCATGGTTTCATCAAATTGTATTTTGGGGAAGCGAACGAAATATCACGCTCGTGGGGCCAGACCAGACGGGGTGCGAAACAATTTTTTTCCGTATCACTGCCCAATTCACTTCCACCTTTGCATTCGTTTCCAAAAGAATAATGAAGCACATTAAATAAAACTTGTATACAAATTAATTTACGCTATAAAGTATAAATATTATTGTTACACGTATATAGGATGTTGTCAATATAATATAAAAAACATAAAAAAACATAAACTGATAAAAATGTTCCATGCCGCATAAAAAAATCTACTAACATCCTTTTTTTTTGCAGAGAGAGAGAGAGAGGGGGGGGGGGATTACTTTTTGTAATATATCACCGTTTGCCCCTGCCGAATTGTCCCATTGCCCCATTGTCAAATTCTCCAAAATATGCATAGGCTGCTCTAACGAAGTATCCTAGTTTCCATTTGTCAATTTTTACTCTGTGAAATATCAGGATAAAAGGCAAATAAAAGCCATTTAAGAAATATTTCAGTTTTTTTTTAATTCAAAATTAAATCCCATTCTTTTTAATGTTCATAAATTCAGTCCACTGGATTTTTATCAAACAAATGTAAAACATCACGAAAAAAAAATATTTTGGTTTGTTTATATGACTTAAGTAATAGAGTAATCTTTCTCACATGAAGCATTTCTATGATAAATCAAAATAATACTGTACTGTTTCTTTTGTATAGATTTCTTTTGTATAGATAAAAGTTTGACACCTTTACTTATGTTTGACGTAGCGGTCGTTGACGCTGATTACTTTGATCTGGGAGAGTACAGATTGAACGTTCCAATTATTTACGCTGGTGAGAAATGTACTTTTTCGTCAAATGCCAAATAGAAAATGATTTGTGATTGGTGATAAGATTGGTAAAGCACTTTAGATGTTTTCATAGTATATTAGATAGTTTTAGTCTATTTGATGGGGTTGTATTAGTCAATAGTTGTAATTGAACGTGTACTCAAATTATCTAGCAGACGACACTTCAATTGTGGCCCCCGAGCTTACGGGGTGACCGTGCCTTAGCAGAGACCAGTCCCACAAGCTTTATTACGTGTTAGCACAGCATTTTGCATTCATGACTGATGGTTTGAGGATATTTAACCCTTTCTTTCCTATTCTTAAGAAAATGGACCATTATCAGATTAATGTGAAACACAAATTAGATTGATTTTTTTCGGTCTTCACCTGCTGGTTATCATTTAGAATATGATTTTTGGGGGGCACACTTATATTGGGTGACTTCTTAATGTTCTTACTTGGTTCAAGTACGGTGTTCGTTGTTGGTGTTGATGTTTAGAGAGGAAAACGGCCCGTAAAATGAGCTCCAACACCGGTGGTTAGTTTGCAGAATCGATACGATGACCGTAACAATCGCTCAATATCAGCCTTAACACTGAGTGAGGTCATACACGCTCTCGCAAAGTCTTGTTGAAAGATTGATGAAAAAATTATTTTCGGTCCAAATTTCTCAAATCATTGCATTTTATGT
>BQKZ01008160.1:0-11739 GCA_036244855.1 Temnopleurus reevesii | reverse complement strand
GTTCAATTACATGTATATTGCCTTCTAGGGAGTCAAGTAATGTGGTCTTTATGGACAAGTGGTCTTTCTATAAAGGTGGTCGCTAAAGCAGATTTGACTGTACGATATACAGAATGCTATTTTCAGTACTAACACTGAAGCTTAACCATATTACATGTAGCAACACCCACTGCATGCTATCCACATGCTGACTCCTATTGAAATGCAAATATTTTTTTTGTTGTCATTATGCGTTTCACAAAGAATTGTGCATCAAATTTGAATACATTATAAAGGCGGTCTATTGACTACTAGAACCAGGTATTCGCTCCACAAAGTCAATGAGAATTAAAAAATCCAGTAGCCGATGGGTTAATATTGCTGAAAAGCCAGTGACCTATTTTTCCTCTCTCAATCTCCATAAAGGTGACGGAGGGAAAGGAACATACCCCATCTTGATGTTAGAAGATGCCCCGATAAACTGGCCTGGAAACAAGCATTAAACTTTAGGCTGCATATTGCATTTAATGCATAATTTATAAGACAATTCCAGCCTTCTCACAAGTGTTGATAGTCTGCCAGACGAATATGGCGAATCCATCAAATTCCTTTCTTCGTCCAATTAGCAAATTACCTGATCCTTCCTCCGAGTGGCACGAGTGGCACGGCCTGAATATTTTCTCTGGAATATTTTGTTATAGCTGCAGGGGACAGGCACGTCTGCTTTGGTGTCAAAAAGGGAGAAATAGGGGAGAGATGGAGAGGCGGTGGGAAAAAAGATATTTCAGCTGTTGTTTTAGAGGTATTAAAGTGGGATTGAAGGAAAATGGGAATTCGTAGAAAAAGCATTAATGGAAATGCCAGATTTGATGCTTTTCAAAAATCCTCTGAAATGAGGTAATGGGAAACATAACGCCGGAACCATTAAAAGTTGACACTTTTTTTAACATCATGTTTTTTTAGACAAGATACCTGCATAATTCCAATTATGTAAGTTGGTGTTTTTTGTATTCAGTAACATAAACATGGAAGCCGGCATAGCTTTGATAAATATTCATTAACATCAGTGATTTTTATTTCAGCATACATATCATACAAAATTACTGTTCCCATGATATTATTTTCAAGAATGGGTACTCCTTGAAATTTAGAATTTAAATGTCAAAACCAAATAATAATTTTTAACAAAATTATTCTGTTTAGAATGGGAGTATATTCCCTGGTTATAGAACATTTTTCAATGGTGATTGTGAAATTTTCTCTGTGTTGGTTGAAAATACTGAAACTATTGATCTCTACACTTAAAACTTTCCTCAAAATTTTTGGCTACGTCCTGCAGCCTTCCTTAAGCAATGTGACCTGATTTGACCTTCCTGACACAACGATCAATGATCGGATGTAGACACTGATATTTTCCCACTTGCCCTTAATATGTCATGTTTAATGCCAGCTTTAAAACCTACCCCCATTTGCTATCTTCAGATTTATGAATGTCCAACGGCAAGGTAACGATGATGCAGTGACAAACAACTCTGCCAACTTAAAGGGTATCTGAGGTTAAACAAAAAATATAGACCTTACATAAAATTAACCCAAAATAATTTTTTCCAACATGATGCTGATTACTAGAACTAGGAGTTGGACCCAAATAAATGTTTTGTTTATGATCGATGCAGGGATCCTCTAACCCCTGAATCTGGCTATGTGTGTTGCTTGTTGAAGGATTATTCATTTTTTCATATTGTATACATGCACATCCCCATTTGCTTATACGTGTAAGCTAGTCTTCATACAAGTCGTCCTTTGGTTTATCATGAGAAAAGTTCAATTTTCAAAATTCAAAATCTAAAAAAATTAACATCTTTTTAATTTCATGTGATGTTGAGGGGAGTTTGGTTTGTGTATAATACCAACTAGCAAATTATTATTTCGGGCTTCAGATACCCTTTAAATATCCTTCGCTGTACATTCTAACAAAAAGAAATTACCTCTCTCAGCTTATGCTTTTTCAGACATGTTGAATGTCATCTTTAAAATCCGCTCCCGTGCTCCAACTTCAAATTCATCCGCAGGCAACTTAAAAGATGATGCACAAACAACCTGGCCAGGTAGATGCGTCAATTAAAAGCGTCTGACTCCTAAATGGCAATTGATACTGATTTGTTGTAAATTGTACCCAAAAGCAGAGACGGATATTCGCCGGCGGCCACATTTGATCCATTTAAAGGCGGTGACATTTGGAGTGATGCAGACAGGACTAATGGAGATTATAAATAAATATTAGGTTTTAGGTCTCTAAGCGATCACTCAAACTTATGTTGTATCCTTTCATTTGAATGTAGAATGGATTCTAGTTCCAAAATTGTATAAAACCACGTTAAGATATATAGCGTTAAACCACGTTAAGATATAAAGCGTTAAACCACTTTCATGGAAAACAGTTTAGCATAAACTAGTTTGACTGCAGGTCTTAACAGCGCAAGCGGTCACAGAAGTGAAATTTCAAACTGGTGTGGAAGTCCACTTTGCGAGGTAGAAACTTTATACCTTTGTGTAGAAAGGATGAATTTTGCTCCATAAATTGTATCAAAATAATGGTTAGTAGCGCCCCCAGCAATGTCACTGATTTACCCATTTTTAAAATCATTATAAAGTTCATCTTGTCCAATTTTCTGCAACCTTTTTTTGATGTGCACGTGAGGCTCTGCTTTTAAAATCATGGAACACATCAAAGACAGTGTAAGAAAACCTGTTCAAAATTGCCATAATTAGTTCCTTTTGTCAGAGTAGAAATGCAAAGGATACCAGTATGTTTTCAAAATGTATCACGAGAAGCTCTCTACCACTCTCTTTCTTGATCATCACTGTATCAAAATTTCATAGTAATGATCCAATGTCAAGGTGGATTTCTTGAATGATTTAGTGTGTTTGGCTCCAAAAGAAAGCAGATGAATGATTGAAATGCTTTAAAGAATTCTGATGGATCGTTATTATAATCTTCCCAGATGGGTAACACATCCATCATATAGGGCAAGATGGATCTCCCCTCATCCAGGAATATCAGATCATGATGTTACGATTAAATAATATTTCAGGAAAGAATTTGTTCTTGTGATGGAATTCGAGAGTTTCTTCCTTTTTCTTTTTCTTCCTTTTCTTCTTCTTGTTTTTTCCTCCTTCTTCTTCTTCTTCTACTTCTTTCACTTCTTGTTCTTCTCGTTCTTCTTTTTCTTCATGTTCTTCTTCCTGTTCTTCTTGTTCTTCTTTTTGTTCTTGTTCTTCTTGTTTTGTTGTTGTTTTTCTTCTATTTAGGTGGTATGGAGTAATCAACATATATCACTTCTTAATTTTGTTCAGATTTTTCTCTTTTTTTTATACAAGATTTTGGAGCACTCAACAGATCACTTCTTAATTTTATTCATATTTTTCTCTTTTTGTTATTATTGAATGTTGCTACCATGATTTCTCAAAAAGGTTTAGAGGGTTTATTACCCTTCACCCCATGTATTTTTTATGCTTACAGAAGAACCCTGATATGTGCAAATTAAAAACATGAAACACATGAAAGGCTGTGATGATTTACTGCGATGGAAGTAGCATAGGATACATATAGAACGCAGAATGTTTTCAAAATGCATCAAGAGAAGCTCTCTACCACTGTTTTGATCATTACTGTATCAAAATTGAATGGTAATGATCCAATGTCAAGTGAGGTTTCTTGAATGATTTAGTGTGTTTGGCCCCAAAAGAAAGCAGATGAGTGATTGAGATGCTTTAAAGAATGCTGATTGATCTTTATTATCGTATTCCTAGATACATTACACGTTCATCATATACGGATAAGATGGATCCCCTCAACCAGGAATATCAGATCATTATTTTAGAATCAAACAATGCTTCAGCTCTGGTAAATAACATGTTCTGATGAAGGAATGTGAGACTTTCTTCATTTGTTCTTCTTCTCATTCTTCCTTTTTCTTCTTCTTCTTCTTCTTCTTTCTCTTTTTCTTTTTCTCCTTCTCCTTTATCATCATCATCTCCTCCGTTTTCCCCTCCTTCCTTGTTCATCTCCTTCTTCTTCTTCTTAATATTATTATTATTAATAATATTTTAGGTGATCTGTTATAATCAACACGTCACCTCTTAATTTTGTTCAGATTTTTCTCTTTTTTTCATTTATAATTTTGTTACTATTTCTCAAGAACGGTTCATCTCCTTTGCTCCCATGTCTTTTTTATGCTGACAGAAGTCCCCTGATTTACAAATTATAACATGAAGCATATGAAAGGCTGTGATGATTTACTGCAAAGGAAGCAGAATAGAATACATGAATATACATGTATGTAGAATGCTATCAAAATGCCTGACAAGAAGCTCTCTACCACTCTCTTGATCATCACTGTATCAAAATTTTATCTTAATGATCCAATGTCAAGGTGGATTTTTTGAATGATTTAGTGTGTTTGCCGAAAAGGAAGCAGATGAGTGATTGAGATGCTTTAAAGAATTCTGATGGATCGTTATTATAATCTCCCCAGATGAGTTACACATCCATCATGTAGGGCAAGATGGATCTTCCCTCATCCAGGAATATCAGATCATGATTTTGAAATCGAACAATGTTTTGATATACGAAAGAGCGTGTTCTTATAATGGTATGTGGGAGTTTCTTCTGTTTTGTCTTTCTTCTTTTTCATCTGCTTCTATATTCTTCTTCTATTTTATTATTATTTTTTTTTTTTTATTATTCTCAGTTCTTGTTCTTCTTTTTTGTTTGATTTTTATCTCTTCCCCTTCCTCTTCCTACTCCTTCTTCTTCTTCTTCTTCTTCTTCTTCTTCTTCTTCTTCTTTTTTCCTCTTCCTCTATTTCTTCTACCTCTTCTTCTTCTGTTTCTTCTCCTTAGCTCTTGTTATTCTTCTTTTGTCGTCCATCTTAAGTGATGACTCACGTGTTAATTTTATTCTGTAAAGAATTCTGATTGATCTTTATTACCATCTTCCCAGATGAGGTACACATCCATCACGTACAGCAAGATAGATCTCCCCTCATACAGGAATATCAGATGATGATGTTGGAATCAAACAATGTTTTGGCATAGGGAAAGGGAATAATGATGGAATGTGAGATTTTCTTTCTTTTCCTCATCGTCTATTTCCTTTTCTTCTTCTTTTTCTTTGTGTACTTCTTGTAAATTCTTTTTTTCTTCTTCTTGTACTACTACATCTTCTTCCACTTCTTCTTCATCTTTTTTTTTTCTTCTCCATACTGCTGCTACTACTGCTTCTTCACCATCTTCTTCTTCTCTTTCTTCTTCTTCTTGTTCTCCTTCTTCTTCTTTATTTTCTCCATGTACAATCATACTACAACTACTACTACGACAACTGCTACTACATCTCATTTTTCTTCTTCTGCTTCTTCTTCTTCTTCTTCTTCTTCTTCTTCTTCTTCTTCTGTTTTTCTTCTTTTTCTTCTCCTTCTTCTTCTCCCGGTTTTCTATTCCGAAATTCTGCGTGCTTGGAGCCTCTCTGGAGCTCGCGTCGACACACCGTCCTTCTCAGTCAACCATGTGTTAAACATGCCTTTGAATTTCTATGGNTGAATATACATGTATGTAGAATGCTATCAAAATGCCTGACAAGAAGCTCTCTACCACTCTCTTGATCATCACTGTATCAAAATTTTATCTTAATGATCCAATGTCAAGGTGGATTTTTTTGAATGATTTAGTGTGTTTGCCGAAAAGGAAGCAGATGAGTGATTGAAATGCTTTAAAGAATTCTGATGGATCGTTATTATAATCTCCCCAGATGGGTAACACATCCATCACGTAGGGCAAGATAGATCTCCCCTTAAACAGGAATATCAGATCATGATGTTAGAATCAAACAATAGGGAAAGAATGTGTTTTGGTGGAATGTGAGAATGTTTTCCTTTTCTTCTTCTCCTTCTTCTTTTTTTTTCTTCTTTTTTTTCCTTCTTCTTCTTGTTCTTCTTGTTGTTGTTGTTGTTGTTGTTGTTGTCGTTGTTCTTCTCCTTCTTCTCCGTCTTCTTGTTCTTCTCCTATTTAGGTGGTATCGAGTAATCAACAGATCTTTTCTTAATTTTGTTCAGATTTTTTTTTTTTCATTCACAATTTTGTTACGATTTCTCAAGAACAGTTGACAGAGGTAATTGGTCTTCTCCCTTGTGTATTTTTATGCTGACATTTGAACTAAGATTTGCAAATTAAAAACATGAAACACGTGAAAGGCATGGAAGCAGTGCATGTGATGCATGCATATTCAGAATATTAACAAAAAACTTTCACGAGAACCTCTCTTTCACTGTTTTGATTTGATCCTCACTGTATCAAAATGTCATCTTAATGATCCAATGTCAAGGTGGATTTCTTGAATGATTTAATGTGTTTGGCCCCAAAAGAAAGCAGATGAGTGATTGAGATGCTTTAAAGAATTCTGATTGATCTTTATTATCGTATTCCTAGATGGGTTACACATCCATCATATAGGGCAAGATTTATCTCCCCTCATCCAGGAATCAGGATGTTTGAGTCATGATTTTAAAATAAAACAATGCTTTGATGTAGGAAAAAGTGTGTTCTTATTTATTGGTATGTGAGAGTTTCATCTTTTTTGTCTTTCTTCTTTTTTCTTCTTCTTCTCCTTCTATTTCTTCTACCTCTTCTTCTTCTTCTGTTTCTTCTTCTCAGCTCTTGTTATTTTTCTTCTGTCGTCCATCTTAATTGATGGATCACGTCTTAATTTTATTCTGTAAAGAATTCTGATTGATCTTTATTATCGTCTTCCCAGATGCGTTATACATCCATCATATAGGGCAAGATAGATCCCCCTCAACCAGGAATATCAAATCATGATGCTTTAAGTCAAATGATGTTTAGAAAAAGGAATTTGTTCTTGTGGTGTGGAAGTGATGGAACCCTGGTTTACAAATTAAAGACATGGAAAACATCAAACATAGTGTAATAGGAAATATTTTTTCTTGATCTACTCCAAAACTTGTCAGAAATTCCCAGAATTTATTCATTTTGTCAGAGTATAATAGCACAGGATACCAGTGTTTATGCAGAATGTTTTCAGAATGGTTCAAGAGAACCTCTCTCCCACTGTTTTGATCCTCACTGTATCAAAATTTCATCTTAATGATCCAATGTCAAGGTGGATTTCTTGAATGATTTTATAGTGTGTTTGGCCCCAAAAGAAAGCAGATGAGTGATTGAGATGCTTTAAAGAATTCTGATTGATCTTTGTTATCATCTACCCAGATGGGTAACACATCCATCATATAGGGCAAGATAGATCTCCCCTTAAACAGGAATATCAGATCATGATGTTGGAATCAAACGATGTTTTGCCTTAGGGAAATGGAATAATGATGGAATGTGAGATTTTCTTTCTTTTCCTCATCTTCGTTTTCCTTTTATTCTTCTTTTGCTTTGTGTACTTCTTCTTTTTTCTTCTTCTTCTACTACTACGTCTTCTTCCACTTCTTCTTCATCTTTGTCTTTATCTTCTCCATGTACATCTTTTCCTACTACTGATGCTTCTACTACTGCGTCTTCACCATCTTCTTCTTCTCTTTCTTCTTCTTCTTGTTCTCCTTGTTCTTCTTTATTTTCTCCATGTACAATCATATTACAACTGCTACTACATCTTCTTTTTCGTCTTCTTCTGCTTCTTCTTCTTCTTCTTCTTCTTATGTTTTTCTTCTTTTCTTCTTCTTCTTCCGCTTCTTTGTCTTGTTCTTGTTCTTCATTTTCTTTGTCTTCTTCTTCCGCTTCTCCTTCACCTCCTTCTTCTTCATTTTCATCCGCTCCTTCTCTCACTTTCTAATTCATGATAACTACATGTCACTTTAATTCTTTATTGAGAGGCTTTATTCCAAAAAATTGAATTTTAGGTGAACTCATGAAAGGCTTAGTGCATGCGAGATTTGAATTGTAGCCATGATTTGACTTGTGTCATATTGTTTTTGCGCAACTTTCTGTGTTATATCAGGCAATATTACAATATAAACGCAGTATAAAGAAAAAAATAGCATCTTCTAAATGTTACTACATGCAGAGTATAAATATATTTTAGATTCTTTTTCAATAAATGTGTCTGGATGTGTTGCATCAGCATTTCTTTCTCCCACTCGGTAATGAATTGAAAGCATTCTACCTAAAATGTGATAAAGTAACAATATTCCTCAAATTGGTTGAAATGTCCAAGATCATTTTACCCAAAGTAATATTGGGCAAACTGAAGAATGGCATGTCACATGCTATGAATGGTTCACTGTTCGAGCTGACAGTTGCCAATTTTAAACCCATCTTTGAGAGTAAAATAGGGGCAAAAACACCTCCCAGTTTGAGCATAGCAGCATATAATACTTGTTTGTGCAGACAATTATCAAAATATTCAACAATGTACCACATTTCTAAATATTTTTTTTTTTCAATATTCATCTATTATTGATTTAGAGCTACACGTAGTTTGATCTTCATTTTCTGACATCCTTTCCTCCCCACAGTCTATACAAATTTACATTTCATGCGTTTTCACCTATTAACGCTGGCAGAATAAAAGCCTGGGTCTTACCCTCAATGCCTAAAGCGAGCTAAATCTATGCAAAATGAAATCGGTTATTGAATTAATTTTCATCATGAGGTGACAAAGTGTCATGCTGTTTGACATGGTTCAAATTACCATTTCAATCAGCCGTGAGGAATTAATGGAAGGCAACAGAAATGTTATTTCAGTTCCTGAAATGATTTTTCTTTGTAGATCTAACAAATTTACTCTCTGTGATTGAATAATAGCCCCTCAAAATAACTATGGCAACCAAGGTACTAATTAATGGAAGGCAACAGAAATGTTATTTCAGGTCCTGAAATGATTTTTCTTTGTAGATCTAACAAATTTACTCACCGTGATTGGATAATAGACCCTGGAAATAACTATGGCAACCAAGGTACTAAGGAAAGCGAGGCAAGGGCAACATGGATATCTTAACCCGTATACAGCTATTGAACACATTTTGTGTTTTAGTTTAATATATTTTGACTCAATGCCTCATAAAGACCTGTCAGATGAATAAGACAAAAAATCTCTGCAGTGTATAATGTAGTAGCATTTTTGTTTGAGAACAGTGATATTTGAAAGGAATTTTGTCTTTTAATGCAAGAAAGAATTAAAAATTACTGTTCCATAAAAGCTGACACCTTTTCATCATCATAGACAGTCTTTTCATTGTCATAGACAGTCTTTTCTCTCACACTCTGTGACTCATGAATAGATCTGCACTTGGGTTTTATTTTTTTTTTTCATGTATGAGAGCCAGAAATACAAAAAAAATCTTCTTTTTGTTTTGTATGGATAATATTTGGTTCATGGAATGGAAATAAAATGAATATTGATCTATAATATACAGTATGATTTTTTTGCATAGATAAGTGCAGTTAGACCATTTTACCATCTCACATTGCTAATACAGAGCAGTGTAAGTTAATATGTATTTAACCTAAAGTGATGTGTTATGATCAATGCTTTTTAGGCCATGTCCCATTAACGAGGACCTCTTGAGAGGTGAAGAAAGTTTTCATCAGTTCCCAGCGTGCAACAATCATAAATCTCAACAGTTTAAAAGTATAGGGAAGTATAAGAAAAGCAAATAATAATATAAGCTTTATAGGCAGCCAAATTAATAAGTAAAATTACAGTTAAAAAGCAAGATGGTTTAACTTTATAGACAGGGCAATGGAAAAGTACTTTTCAATAGTAGAATTACATTGGCCAACATTTCTTGGCCAATGTACTGTTTTTCTACATTTCTTCTTTCTTTCTGGCAACCACGCAAAATGCTTCTTCTCCCAGACGCTTCATCCGATTTTAACCAAATTTGGTCAGAATGATCACTGACACATGCCCCATGTGGGGTGTTCACAGATTGGGGTCAAAGGTCACCGAAAGGTCACTAGAGGTCAAAACGTGATTTTCACTTAAATTGCTTCTTCTCCCAGACGCTTCATTCGATTTTGACCAAATTTAGTCAGAAAGCTCACTGACACATGCCCCATATGGGGTGTTCACAGATTGGGGTCAAAGGTCACCAAAAGGTCACAAGAGGTCAAAACGTGATTTTCACTTAAATTGCTTCTTATCCTAGACGCTCTGTTCGATTTTGACTAAATTCGGTCAGAATGCTCACTGACACATGCTCCATATAAGGTGTTCACAGATTGGGGTCAAAGGTCACCGAAAGGTCACTAGAGGTCAAAACGTGATTTTCACTTAATTTGGTTCTTCTCCCAGACATTTAATCCGATTTTCACCAAATTTGGTCAGATTGATCATTGCCACATGCCTCATATGGGGTGTTTACAGATTTTAGTCAAAGGTCACCGAAAGGTCGCTAGAGGTCAAAACGGGATTTTCACTTAAATTGCTTCTTCTCCCAGACGCTTCATCCGATTTCGACTAAATTTGGTCAGTATGCTCACTGACACATGCTCCATATAGGGTGTTTACAGATTGGGGTCAAAGGTCACCGAAAGGTCATTAGAGATCATAACGTCTTTTTCACTTAAATTGCTTCTTGTGCTAGATGTTTAATCCGATTTTGACCAAATTTGGTCAGAATGATCATTGACCAATGCCGCATATGGGGTGTTCACAGATTGGGGTCGAAGGTCACATAGAGCGCATTAGAGGTCAACATGTGATTTTCCACTCAAACTGCCTCTCATGCCAGACAATTTGTCCAATTGTGACTTGATTTAGTCATCAGAACCACTGTCACATCCTTGTGTCAATACACAACTCGGACACAAGTCAAATTTCTTGACACAAAGTTCAGGGTTTGTTGGCCAATGTTAGTGCTCTGTGAGCACAGTTGTTTCTAGTTATAGTTTGAATTTATTGGCAGAGAGACTCAGAAGTGGTTTAGCTTTATAGACAGGGCAATGGAAATGTAATTTTCAATAGTTGAAAAGTATATATAGCTTGAATTCATTGGCAGAGAGACTCAGAAGTGATTTTTAATATTTGAGAAGTATAAGATCGTTTGACTCGATCGACAGAGAGATTCTGGAGTAATCTTGTCAGGTTATTCTCCTGAGAGGAACACGTGGAAGCAGGAAATTTACACACCTGTACAGAAAGGTCAACAGAACGTGATCGATCCCATCTGACAATGTCACATCATCGTCTTTGCTTGAAGTATTCAGAAGACGACTGGTAGGGTTGACGCTGCTCAAGGACTAGAAGGAGGAGTCTGTTTTTACTCGCAAAAGGAGCACTTTCAGCACAAACTTTTGTATAAATAAAGTCTTATTTGGAGCTCAATAATACAACACGACACACAAGTACCGCACAAAGTACGATATTACTCTTTCCAGAGGAATGTACTCACATTGGAAGAAGAAGAAGAAGAAGAAGACGGACAGACATACGCCTTTCCCCGCACGGCAAACCGAACGTGTGTTGGCGACCGTGTCCGGTTTCGCCTACCTGTCGTTTACTCTATCAGCTGAAATTGGGAGCTTTGAATTAGGCGTGTTTGGGTAAGGGATTGCCTTCCTCTCGCGGAGGGCAAGCGGGGAATACTGGATGATGCCTTTACGGATTTAATCAAGTCTGACTTTGGGTACCCTTTTGGTGAGAGAAATTGATCCCATCTGTTGATGTGATGGAGTGGAGCAAATAAGAGTTAATTGGAATGTCTGTTGACGGCTGGTTTAACGGGTTCTGCCCCAATT
>BQKZ01008159.1:27070-45590 GCA_036244855.1 Temnopleurus reevesii | reverse complement strand
TTTTGTTATATCCCTACAATATGGGTTATTTTTGTAAACCAAATGCATTACAATGCTGCCAAAGTACTCTTACACAAATACAAAACTCATTCCGAGTGATTGTTCTCCACTTCAATTGATTACCTCTTCCTTTGTGATTTTTTGAGTGGTGTCATATGCACTTTCATATCAGGACTCCATTTAGTAATTTAGATTATTTATTTTCAGAGCGAGAAAGGTGTGAAATCCATATTGAGATATTATGAGTAAGCTTTCTTCTGCCCCTGAAAATACAAATGATTAATAAAACGGTATTAACTTGTTGAAATGCACTTTTCATTTGGACAAATTATGACATCTGTGTCACAGATGTTCTCTTTAGGGTGTTGAAGTGATATCAGAATTGCAAACAGTTCTGTATATTTGATATAATTATTATTTTGGGATAAATTCTGTTCTTCCTTTCTGAGTAGGTGGCTAAGCCTGTGGGTATTCTTATGTTCTATGATTTAGTTCTACCAAGGAGATTCGAGCTCGAATCTCCTACTGAATTACCGTAATAATTTCTTTCATCTAGATTCATAGATTAGCTTTTGTAGATAGTTTGTGTTGTTTTTTTTAATTACTTTATCATTTACTTGTTGATAAATAGATTCAGTATATATGGCACCTGATGCATCTTCTTAATAAAAAAAAAAATGCTATATGTAATGAAGAATTAGTATCATACACAAAATGAATTAGAAATTTACAAATATACCAAAGGAAAGAGGAGGAATAAAAGGGGCATTTTAAACAAAGTTAAAAAAAATGAAAAAAATAAAGTCAAAAGATATGATAAGAGTAATAATAAACCAAAAGTTGGATTTATTAAAAGTTGAATTTTAATACACCATCTGCACATCGTTTTATATTTCTAATTGATGTATATTCCCCTGTTCCTTTTCCCCTTTAATATTTTCCTCTATAAATCAGTACTTAACTATGGTATGAAGACCCTATTACCATTTTCCTGGAATTGCTTCTCTGCTCATTAATAGGGAATATTATATTTATTTATTTTCGTAGACTGAAGAGATGTTTAGAATTCTACTGGAGCGGGTGAACGATGGCTAAGATATATCAGAAGTTTATTTCTTTTATCCAGCCGAAAGTGGACGCTATAATTGTTTCCCTGTTATTGGATTTAGACTTCAAATAACATATTTCATTGGTTGTGACAGTCGCTATGCAGGAATTTCGGTAGATGATTCATTTTGGAGAGTGGCCAAGAATATAAAATGGTCAAATGTAATTTTGTTGAAGGGTTTTTTTTTCTTACAAATTATGATTATAGCAATGCAATATTATGAAAATTACAAACATATAAAAGATATTGAATGAGAAGGGCTTGAAGTGATAGAAAGAAATATATAAATATTAATACTAAGTAAATTATATTTCATGTACTAATGAAAGAACATATGAATCTCTGAAGAGGTATGTGGATATTTGGCCTAAATCTAGATAATTATATAGTGAAAATTAGGATGAGAATGATGAGGAGAAGACAGAAGAGAGAGGCGTAGGGAGAAGAGAGAAGGGGATGAGATGGGAAGAATAAGTGAGCAAAATCTTTGGAATATCGAAATTAATATAGTAGAAAAGATATATCATGAAACAGATTTGCCATCGAAAAAGAAACTTAAATGTAAAGTGTAGTAATGAGGCAGGAGGAGAGGAAAAAATGGAAAAACCGAAGGAGGGAGATTGCAAATACAGAGGGGAGTGGGTAGTCAATCTAGCAACTGTAACCAAGCATACAGTACTCAAACAGGCATTATGATCATATCCTCCCTGTTTTGCTTTGCCGCTAGCCTAACTGAATTTCCTGGCGATGACGTTTAAATTGGCAATGATGGAAGACCTATTTTGCGTACCCCAACAGGACATACCTCTATTAACCTGTATTTACTCGAGGGCTGTTGCAGGAAACTAAATTATGTACAAGAATCCGAACATCCTATTATGTTGTGAGACATGCTTCAATGTTACCAGTGAACTTGAGTTTATGAAGGTTTCGTGAAAGATGCCTTAACTCTCCGCCTTGTTCACCCCAACACATGAATGTCCACTTTAATAATGCAGTCTTTAAAGTGGCGCATTCAAACATGGTTTGGGCTGATTTGAGTGCTTCTTTGAGGGAATATATTATGACTCAAACTTAGAAAGAGATTGATGATGAGAGATGTGGAGTAATGAGGTGAAAGGTAAATAGGAAGAAAAAGAAGATATTATGGAAATGCATTACTGAATGGATGACAAAGAATGGCTAAGCTCAACTTTAGGCACGACTGGTGACTATATCCTGTACTCAATGATAATCTGTATTTTGATGAGGTAACATAGCTCTGAGAAAGGGTCACTAATTCCGTGTAAGGTTATCCGCAGTAGGCTACATCAAAAGTTTGAAGAAACACAGCGTTTATATTTCTGTCAAGAAAAATCTTCTACTCTCTCAATCTTGTTCTGTCTGCCTTGCTTTTTTAAAAAGATTTATAGATCAGTTTTGAGCTTCAGTATATATGAATCTCTGAAAGGGGAAATAAATTGTTCCATCATGCTAAGCTTTGCACACAATCACGCTGTTAATTCTTCATAAATGTACCTCACATTTTGTATCTATTTGCATGAAGAGGAATGCAACCAGGCTTAATAACGCAAAACCAGTCTTTATACCGATTACATGCAATTCAATGTAGGCCTATACAGGGAATAATTTTAGTTTCCACATTTGATTAGCAGTTTAAGACATTAAGGAAGCAATCTCAACACTTTCCTGCACAATTCTATGTGAAAAAGTTGCTAAACAAGACATCTTTTGTGTAGCAATCATGCTGAAATGCATTGCGAATTACAATGCAATACCAAAAAAATTATTCCCTGGTATGGATAACAAAGAGAAATATGAATGTGATAATATATTGATGAGGGATGGGGAATGACTAACAGTAGCCCAAAGCAACCACAATGATGGTCGTCTTCAGGGATCCATCTGGTTTGATTTCAATGGTCATAACAGACATTCATATACAAGATATCAACATCAATCTTATCCAATTTGGCCCATACAGACACCCAGGTTTCATAAAGATAATTGTAGGTCTGCACATGACTCTACGGATGACTTGCAAGTCATAGGTTTGCATTGAGTAGAGGAAAGGGTCACCAGTCGTTCATAGAGTCACGTGTAGATCTATGAACAGCTTTATGAAGTAGTGTATTTAGACTGAAATCTGATTGTAACTTGAGCAAAATGTTATATTTATGACGGAGAGAGAAAAATATTGATGAGGGAGAGAGAATGTCTCAGAGTAGTGATGGCCGTATTAAGGGTTGCGATCCATCTGATTTGACTTCAATGGTCATAACAGACATTCATATCCAAGATATCAACATCAATCTTATCCAATTTGGACCATACAGACATCCATTCAGACAAGAAACATTTTACAAGAAAATAAAAACATTCATACTTGCTGTACGTAACAAGAAAGAAAAGATCTGAGTGAAACTTCTGCGAAAATGGAAATTTGAATTCTACTTTCAATGTAGTCTGTGACCAGTCATATATCTCTTAGTAATCATGGAGATTACTCCAACAGAAGGAAAATTTGAAAAATCACTCAAATTTTTTTTCCAGCTGAATATGCTCTTTCCTGATTGAATAATTTCAATCATTGTTTACGAAAATGAAACAAGAATGCTTGAAGGGGTTGATCTGTTTTATTTGAATTTTATTGAGACACTGTCATAATACATGGGCATGATCTATTCCCACCAAACTGGTAAATAATAAGAAGCTATTTGCAAGATAATATCACTTTTTGCATGATTTTTCAAATCTAGGGATAGGGGTCATAGAAATACAGTACGTATCTAGCATCTGAAAGGGATTCAGAGTTGCCAACTGTTGCCAACAGGAATATGCATGAATTCTAGATGAAATTGTGAATAACGCAACAGCTGAAAAGAAGCGAGAGCTTTCAGGAAAACGATAACCATACTCTCCTTTGTGATGAAAGCCTTAAATTCATATGAAATGAAACCTCATGAATATCCAGGAATGATTGGCAACTCTACAGTTTTGTTTACAGACCCTCTCGTCTAAAGGGGACCGGGGACAGAGGGAAGGTTTAGGAATAGGTATCAATATGTCATATTCCAGGACGATATGAAAATGTAATCAGTGAGTCATGGTCTTTCAATGGTCTTGGAATCCAATGGAATCCTTCACTAACCTGTTCTCCAACAAGATGAAAGTATTTCCCCTCCAGCGATCAGACGATCAGACGCAGGTTCTAGCATTCATGTCTGGCTTTGACCATGGATGTGACAGGGGAGATATCATGCAGAGCAACTCACTGGTCTCATCAGTTTTGCATATGAAGTAATTCAATTTAAAGTACATTATGATGCAAATATGAGCTCAATTTCTAGATATGGATGAATAAGCATCTTTTGTATTGTATTTTCATGAATTGTTTTAATATACTTTAATGAATGCAACTCCAGTTGATAGTGGGAAAGAAGTAAATGAAAATTGTAGTTTGTGGTCCCTCTTGCTGCTAATGTTTAGATGTTGGTATGTTTTTATGACTTCAAAATTTCAAATGAAAATCTGAAAGTGGGGATAACAAATTGCTCATATTTAAAATTACAATCACCATTTTCAAAATACAATTTTTTCAAAAATCTTTTCAAATTGTTTGGTAGCTAAGATTAGATTTTTAGTCCCTTTAGAAGATATGTATGTGAAATGGCAAAGTAAGGTCCGACTGGTAAGACCAATGTTGAAGCCTAGGTTGCAGGTTCAGACTCATTGCTCCGGTTTTCCGCAATGTGCATAATCAAGATTCTGCATTTTGATACTAATTCACACTGTTATGAATCCCTTGGCTAGAGGAAGTGGCAATACAGTCTGTAATTTCAGCCCTATACACTGCATATGCATAGTACAAAGTACAACACCGGGAGCCAATGGTCTGTGTCTGCAGACTAGCTAAAAACATAGATTACAAGCCAAAGGAGGAGGAGAGGCTCTTGAGAATCCCATTCTCTTTATTCAATAAGCATCTATTTACCTGGTGTCAGGAGCAGGAAATTGCCCATTTCTCACCACTGAAATTTTTTACTCAAACTTGGATGCTTTTCCTTCCATTTTTCATTGTTACTGGAATTATATTTTTTATTCCTCTAAGATGCTGTATTTGGTTGAACAGGACGTACAGATAAACTGAGAGAGTAAGGTCTGACTGGTAAGACTATGGTGATACCAATCCTCAAAGCCGTAGATACAAGGCAGAGGAGGAGGATGGGCTCTTAAAAATCCCATTCTCTTTATTCAATAAGCATCTCTTTACTGGGTGTCAGGAGCAGGAAATTGCCCATTTCTCACCACTGAAATTGGTATGGGTTTATTATATCAAAGAGTGTGAGGTTACCCAATATCAAAAGGTTATTGCCCTTCAACCTAGAATGGTGTCAAGATCACTTCTCTTTTGGGGCATTTGACTTTGGTTTTCAGCATGGTACAGTGTCTTATGGGCACTCAACCTGGTTTCGAGAGTTAACATGATATTAAGAATTTTTGAAAAGTTAAGTTGAACGCAATTTCAATGCTCCTTTGTAATGCTATTGAATTCGGTACCGGCTTGTCATTGCTGTGTCCGCACAGTTGAATACACGTTATACGGACGTATGGTCTGCGTTCTAGTTAACTTTTTGGAAATGTTTTATATCGTGTTAGCTCTATTTTTTAAAGCATTTTACTCAGTTTTTAAGTATTTTACTCAGGTTTTAAGCATTTGACTTTTGATTTGAGTGTTCAATTCTGGTTTTCATATGAGAATTTAACTCTGGCTTTGAGCATTTTACTTTGGTTTGAGTATTTGATTCTAGTTTGACACCGAAGAATAAATAATCTGGTCTAGATCGTATGACTAGTAAAGTTGTTAATTTTGTTGGACACACATATCAAATATGGCAAAAAAGGCATTCTGCAGTTATGGAATTATGGTACTAAGAATAACATTCATTTTATGAAAATGTATTAACATCATAACTGATTTAGTAATAAAAAGAAATGCCCACTTTCTATTTTCAGCATAAAATTACTGGTTATGTCTGTAAGATTAACATAGCAGTCTGAAATTGGCAGATGTCCAAGTTGCTTGTTCTAAATGTGATGTTCGGAATGAAGAGAAAAACTCTTTTTATTTGACATCTTCATTTGGTAGCATCTTGTGTTTGCATTGGCTTCAGGATAGACCAGTATGATCAATGTGATAGACATTGGGTCTACTTTGTTTGATCAGTGCTGTAGTTTTTTCTCTGAGATAAGGAGATGGTGTGAGGGAGTAGAACTCAAAATTATCTGAAAAAATGTTGAATGCGTATTTTCTTGATGATACAGGCTTTGTGCAAGCTAAATGAATTGTTTCACTCATAGCAATGATACGAATGTTGATGATGATGATAATGACGAAGATGATGATGATGAGGATGATGATGATTATAATGATGATTATGATAGTGATGCTGGTGATGATGATGACTCTGGTGTTAATGATGGTGGTGATGGTGATGGTGATGATGACGGTGAAGATGAAGATGATGATGGTGATGATGATGAAGATGAAGATGATGATGATGATGATGATGATGATGATGATGATGATGGTGATGATGATGGTGATGATGATGAGAATGATGCTGATGGTGATGATGATGAAGATGAAGATGATGATGGGGATGATGATGATGATGAAGACGATGATGATGCTGATGATGATGGTGATGATGATGAAGATGAAGATGATGATGATGATGAAGATGATGATGGTGATTATGATGAAGATGAAGATGATGATGATGATGATGATGGTGATGATGATGGTGATGATGATGAGAATGATGCTGATGGTGATGATGAAGATAGTGATGATGATGATGATGATGATGATGATGATCATTATGGTGATGATGATGGTGATAATGATGGCAATGATGGTGATGATGATGATGATGGTGATGATGATTATGGTTGTGGTGGTGGTGGTGATGGTGATGATGAAGATGATTATAATGATGATTATGATAGGGAAGATGAAGATGATGATGGTGATGATGATGCTGATGGTGATGATGATGAAGATGAAGATGATGATGGTAATGATGATGATGGTGATGGTGATGAAGATGAAGGGGATGGTGGTAATGATGATGATGATGATGGTGATTATGATGATGATGATAATGAAGGATTACTTAAATAATAAAGAAATGTGTCATTTATCTTTAAAGATAAAAATCTGTCAATCTACCTCTACTTTTTGAAATCCTAATCTAATCTCCACTCTTTGCACTGGTGTAGTTGAGTAGGGGGCACTTGTTGTGACAGGTTCTCTGTTTGCTCAGCTCCCCCATCCTAGCGCCCTCAGGGTCCATCTCGATTCCATGGCAAACACCCCTGGGTAGCCACTCTTCAGCACGAAGAGCTCAATTCAGATTAAAAGTTTCAGAATTCTGTATATTTATTAGGTGACATTTTTGCTGGGGCTTTATATTCATGAATTTTGCGACCGTAAATTTACTAAAATTTCACTATGAAAATCGCCATAGACCTGTGCACAATAACATTTGAAAATGTTGAAACAGCTAATCATAAGAAGATCTGCAATTGAGCAGTCCGTAGTAAAGTGGATATGTGCATCATATAAATTGCATGTATTATCATTATCATTATTATGAATTCACACAAATTTATGTCTGCTTAGATATTAGCTTAAATTACAATATTACACTTGAATACAAGCCTTGTACCAAGTTTTTTTTTTCAAGATGGAGTTATTACAATTTAATCATAAAATTGTACCACCTAATTGTAAATAGTTTATCTTGCTCAAATATTCATGAATGTTTCCACGTAAGCAAGCTGGAAAGTGCTACATCTAGATCAATCTCATTATTCAACAATATCATAATGCTTTTGAGAAATATATAATATTGAGGAAGGAATATGTGTTGTTAAGGAAACATACAAGAATTACAGTATATGCTTGTGAGCTTCGGCTTTATCACTGTGTTACCTCTGAAACTATGTACCTTAAAGGGGAACTTCACTCAGACATTTATATGCTGTATGTGAAAAAAAGAAATTTAAAATGAATACACCGCGATATCCAGAGAATTCCACATTCAATATGTACACAAAATTCTGCATTTTCCTCTTTTTCAAGAAAAAGTAGACAAAACTTTTGAACATGGTCTTGCCACATTTATCTGCAAATATCTAAAAAATGATTGATTCATTTTCAATAAATATGTGTACAAAGTTAATGGTGAGTCCTCCATGTATGACATCAAAGGTTATTCCAATGTTGCCAATTTAAGGGGGGAAGGACATTTTTTGTAAATTCATAACTTTTGAACGCATCATTTGCTCTTGCTCTGATTTTTGTCAGTTTGTTCATCTCATTTTTCTTTGTTCTCTGACACATCAATGTCTGGGTGAAGTTCCCCTTTATAAGATCGGGGGTGTTTGACGGGAAGTGACATTGCAAAATTGCAAAGTGCAGAGAATAATGGGCGATATTAGCCTCAACGTGACTAGACTGACGGATCATGATTGATCTCAAAATGCAGGAGAGATTCATATTACATTCATGCTCGGTTTGCAGTCAAAGAGAAGCTTTCAGTATCTTCTCTTGGCCTGTTTCTGTCTGTTTGTCCGTCTTTCTTTTACATTCTCTCTGTCTCTTTTTTGTAAAGAATATTTCCCTTTCCATCTCTCCTCCATCTTTCTTACTCCATCCTTCCCTATCCATCCCTCCCTTTTTCTTCCTCCATCTGTCTCTTTTCAAACATTTCTTCATATATCATCAATCCTTTATCAAAATTTCCTTTTCTGATTTTCTTGACAAGTAATATTTTTACATATATTGAATATGGAAAGATACAGAGAAGATTATTATTATTATTATTTTTTTTTTTACAAGTGATCCATTTGATAATTTGTTTTTATATTTGTGAATCTTATCTGTCTTTTGACAGATGGTGGAAAACATTGTCACATCAATATCATCATCCTCATCATCATCATCATTTTCTCAGAGTCATTTTGGTATTGCAGTGATTGATTTCTGTATTTTGTTTTTACACAAAATTTAAATCCTTGTCAGAAATAATAACAGACATTTTCTCTTTGTTTCATTTCTCTTTTCCCAAATTATTTTTTCAGAGCTCTCTTTTTATTATTAGCATACATGAGGTATGAATGAAGTAATAAAAGAATGTGATGATAATGATAATATATTCCTTTGGTAAATATAATAGGTTCTGACAGGCACCCTTGTAGAAAACACCCCTCCATATTCTTTGGAGCCAACATTCATTGTCTCTCTCTCAATGTTCTACATGTCCATGATGATCTGAGTTCATGTCTATCTTCTGATTACATCATACCTTGATAGACCTCTTATAGACAGACAGACAGGAGGTGTCACAACATTGACAAACATGTTCAGATAATAGGTGATAGATATAGATAACCCAACCCAACTGACGGCATGGAGAGTTGGCAGCATGTTCGCTTTGGAATCATGTTTGCCGCATGCATAGTTATCATGTTCGATGTACAAGACCCCACCTCTTGCCCTACCTTTTTCTATAATAGTATCTGTTTCAGCTTTATTTCGACGTGTAAGATTTTATAAGTATATGTACATTCAATATGTATGATTTTGGCTCTTGTCCTACCCTTCTTTATGATATCTTTTGCAGTATATTATTTGAATGCATTTAGAGTTGAAAAAAATTGTATTAAGTTGGTGTATAGAACCAGGCCTTTACATTTCCTGCATCTAAGAATGTGTTGAATGAATACAAGTTGATAGAGTTGTCAGTGTGTTTGTATTTCATACACTGTAAATGCTAATAAATCAAGACTTATATTCCTGGGCGTTGTTTCACCAAGTTAAGAAAGAGTTTAATAGCAACTTCAAGAATGACTGTACGTATCAGTTCTTGTGCTGAATACGCGTAATATTACCAATCATTGTATACAAGAACAGATACCAGTCATCCCTAAAGTCTATCGTAATGTGGTAAAACACCACCCTGAAATAATGTTATTATCTAAACTGCAATGCCAGTAAAATGTATTCTTGTTCATATCATAGAAATATGATAAATTCTTGTTCACATACAACATTGTCTTCCTTCATATACCCCACAATTCCCATGCACTCAGGTGATAATGAGTTGTATGTTTGGTTAAACCAAAGTTTAATGAGATCTTCCTGGTCTATAATAGACGTGTCTCTATCCAGTCACAGGTTACTTCGGAAAATAACCGTAACAGGAAAATGCCCCTTGATTGTAGAAACAAGAAAATACCCCTTGGTGGAACAAGAAACAAGAAAAATGGGAATTAGAGCCCCCCTCTCCCCTCCAAAAAATGTAGCTATTGTGTTGTAACACCTATATCCTGTGTATGAAGATGATGCTATTAATCCTTGCTTCTTTGGAATATTGATTTTTCAATACCTTGGAAAGTGTAAGAAATGAGTATTATCTCAATTGAAGCTTATATGATATAGTAAACTCATTATACGGTATTACATGGTAGCTATCCAAATTAAACTTTTCTTTGTTCAAAGGACCCAATCACAATGTTAGGTTGATTTACTTTGTTGCTTCAAATCATAGCCATATACATGAAGCCACGGCTACATACAATTCATCAATTCAACATTTATTGAAGAGAGTTCAGACAATAGACAATGTGCTAAATGATGTATTTAGCAGTTGAGAGATATCCTTCGCTTGGTATATATTCACTGCAAAGTCTACATTGTCGAGCTTGGCATGACTCAATTTTTCAATACATCAGACAAGACAAGACAAATATAGGCCTCTTATTTGCTAATGGTTCCTAATGACTAGAACACAGTGCAAACAATTAGCGAGGTGATGGGTGTGTAAGAGAGCAAACACGGAACTGTTGTGCAGGGTCTAAGACTATTGTGTCAAGTCTAGGACATTTGTGCGAGGTTTAGGACTAGGTGTGTTTTAGGCTTGCCTGGTAACAGGCTTCTTGTCTTTATGCTCTGTCTGTATTGTTTGCCTTTCTCGTTTATGACACAATTGAAGAGGGATATGTTACACAACTGAAGACTTTTAATTGGGCAGTGGGAATAATTAAGTATGTTGTTTAGTTTTTGTTTCTTTCTGAGAGAGAGAGGTTGATAATGTAAAAAGGTTGAGATGAAGTACAAATATTTTGTGCATTGGCAGTGAATGTTATGACACTTGAATGATCATTTATATTCAATTAGTTAATACATCACTTTGGTGCCCAGTATTATCTTATTTCAAGGCGATTGGGGGGGGGGGGGGATCAACAGGTGAATCTACAAACGAGCAAGTTCATGATAAATCACCCTAATATCTATGCAACAATTTGGGGGCCTTTCCTTAAATTCCATGTTTTTTTTTATTCTCCAGCATGACTGAATTATAAGCCAGTGACTTATACATAAATGCCAATTAAGGAATTGTGGTAAAATTGAAATGTGAATAAAGCACAAGCTGAACAAAAGTGAGAGAATTACCATACTCAACCATTCACTTGTAATGAAACCCTTGAATTCGTAAGAAAATACACCACATGCATTTCAGCAACAGTTGGCATCTCTGCCTATATATTAAAGTCATTGGTGTTGAAAATATTGAGCTGAGATTAAAAAGATTTTTAGTATTCAAGCACATGAAGTTAAATCTTAACCAGCCATTATCATCTTTTATTATACTCATGAATCCCCCACATGACATCACTTATCACACACTTGTATCTCAATTATTACGACCATGTTTTATGGCACCTTCAAAGGGAGCGAGGACACAGTTGCCTAGCGCTGCAAATTTACAACTCCCATGGCATATTATGATAAGAGTTATACAATAACTGACAAGTGTTTATAAACAGGGATAATCAGAAATGAATTATTGAAATAACTTGGTACATGGAGTGTCCGCTGGAGTCTGGGAATTTTTGTGAATGGCCTCAACAAATTTATTGCAAGGATGTCTTCGATCTTGATTTAGAGATACATGTAAGAGGTCACCCGATGGGTCATTTCATCTAATTCATGAAGTTCCATTGATTTACTGTTTTTGTTTGTATTGGTTGATATGTAGTCTGACATTGAAGATGTGAAGTTGTTGCTCTTTCCATTGCCTGAATAGTAAAGTTTATTCAAACCAAATCTAATACAATATGTATTTATAAATATATATGAGTAAGAAACACATCATGATTGATTTCTACCCCATTGGAGCACATTTTATGGACATACTATTTACTTCTTGTCCAGGAGAGGCACTATAATTTTGAGATGGGGAAAGGGGGGGGGGGGGGCACATACACTAGTCACACACATGTGCATGCATTCTCTCTCACACATACACACATGAACACTCTTGTCAAAATATTGAGGGCCGAACCCCCTCTTTGTCCACCCCTCCAGTGTAAAAAAATTAACTTGCATTTGAACTTTGCCAATACAAGTGATTTGCATGAGCACAAAATATTCACATCAGCTTTCAAACCCATTGGCGTATCCAGTTAGGGCATCAAAGGGGGGGGGGGGCTGTCCAGACACATCAACCTGTTCGAAACCAAATGAAACATTAGTCATCGAACCCCTCTTTTTCGGTAGAGAAATTTGTTTTCTTTTACTTGTCAAACCGTTGCTCATCTTTTTAAAAATCTATTGCATAGTATTTGAAACCGTTCCTTTTAGATGTGTTATGTGTGGGTGTTGAGGATATGCTTAATTGATGGACATTTCTGGCATTACTCCTATCCTTGAAATGGCACTTATCGACTTGCTATAAGGCGGCAGAAAATTAAAATGTAATCGGTCACTACCTGTTCAGCTGAAATACTGTGAAAATGAGTGTGTGGGAGCTGGCACCGAATGTGGAGGCATATCAACATAATATACAAGCAAATATATATAAGCAAAATGAATTGGAGCGTTGTAATTCTGGGTTTATGAAAAATGAGGACAGAATGCATGCTAAATAAAGCGATGGGATAGAAGTGAATAGGGATGTGAAGAAAGAAAGAGAAAGAGCGAGAGAGAGAGAAAGATGGGGGGGGGGGTCAATCATTCACTTTCCATAAGCCCCATTACATAGTTTGGAGGCTCGATGATATCCAAGATTTGTCTCTTTTTTTGGGGGGGGGGGGGTCGACCGCCCTTCTCTCCCCTCCTGGGTATTGAAGCCTACCAAGAATGAAAGAAAGAGACAAACAAAGTGAGATATTAAACGGAGAATAAAACAAATAATTCAAATTAAGAATAAGTGAAAATAATGTTATAAAACAAATATTATGTTTGTGACAGAAATATGCAAGGACATGAAAGTAAGGAAAGAACTTTCATGGTCTTAAAACTGATTTACCGTTTATTACATTTTGCAATATTTTCAGAGCATGAACAAGTTAATATTGCCGAAACTACTCTTCTAAAAGTGTTGCCTAGTGGAGTAATAAGAATGAAAAAAGAGACCAAGTCTTTGATCTGAGTTTAATCTTAGGCACAAGCAAAATGACTAATTGAAGAGAGTTGATCAGTTGTCTCACGATGTGCATGTCAATGACGTTCAAATGAATAAATTCCAAATTCCAAACGAAGAACATTAGTATAGTGACGTTTCTACTGTTACTTCAAGTTGATACTTAGTTACATTCAAGTTAATACTTATATAGATTCAATGCGGTCTGGTGCTGAACACTTGGCACGTGGAACATGAAATGTTGCGGGTTCTGCGTTTGAACCGCTTGGCAGGAAGCATGCAGTAGATGTTGACTGACTCAGATCAACGCTCTTGTTGTGCCAGGAAGTCTTGAATTTAAAAGAGAGTCAGGGGACAGTTTGAATAGCTTGTGTTTGCATTTGAGACAGTAGGATGCAGACTGTAGCTCATTAACACGGTTTGGATACCTTAGGAGTACTTCCATGTTGTTTTGTCCCTGCGGTGCTTTGATTTGATCCAGAAAAAGAATACTTGTTGGTTTAGATTGTTCTGATTAAATCTGAAAAATTGAGGAAGCCTGTCGTGGAGAAGGTCTTTGCTGTCAACTTTTGGATTGTACTTCTTGAAATCTGAACTGATAATTTAGGATTTTTTGTTTGTTTTCTTGTGACAACTTTGTGTCATTCTGTGAGTGGACAGACTCTGTTCTTGATCTGTTTCTTTTGAGGAATTTATTATGAGTTCTTGAGGAGCATTTTTCTGTCGGAAGTTTTTTAAAAGTTTGTTTCCTTTTGCACCGTTTGAGGTGTAAAACTTTAGAGCTCTTAGAAAGCTGACTGGGCCAGGTTTCCCATCACTATCTTGTGAGGATATTATTGTAAGGAAATATACCAGGATCTACTGTATCTGGGAGCAATGTTTAAGTCTTGCGGAGGTGGTCAGAGTGGAAGTGTACGGAGGAAGACCAAGACAAAGACCAAAGGTGAGGAATAGAAAATTTCTGGATCGTTAACTTGAATATTTCCAGTCATCAACATGCTTGACAACTGTTCATTTATTTCCTGTATCTTAACATTGACACAGTTATATATGCTGTGTGTTAAATATACATGGTGGATTTGTATTGAAAATGCTTTATTTTTTGGGGGCGGGGGCATACATTCCATCATCTAGAAGTCCCATTGTATTGATAGAATCTAGGGAAATATTTGTTAACTATTACTTGGGTTTGATGCATTTTCCCCTTATTTTTTGTATTTTAACAATGGGGCACATATTGATGTTATTTCATCCTAAACAAGTGTTGGTTTTATATATTACAGAGCAGAGGAACATCAATTTTCCTTGTAAAATATTGCAATATCTGAAGAATTTTAAAGAAAAGAACTTAAATTTATACATATATCAAGTTGAAGATGTAAGATTGGCATTTGCTATAGACTTTCAAGATTATTATTTAGTTGTAGTTGCATTTCTTATGAAGTGCGGTAAATTAATTAAATCAATTAATCTCATTGAAATGATTATTGCAATTAAAAGCAATATTCAACCCATTCTTATTACCCCATAAGCAGGCCTCACCAACTACATGTAGTTATATGTGATTTGCAAATGGACTGTTAACAATGTCAAATTACAAGTGATACCATGGGAAAAATCATGTTATTTCACCTTTAAACGAACAGAATTAACATTGCATCTGGCGACAAAGTGTCCAGTTTCATAAATTTAATAAAGCTTGGAATATCAGAGTGCACACTTGGGTCCCAAACATCGAATCCTAGAATGGGAGTAATAAATAACTCTTCCACCAAGGGATTCGGGAATGATGTTGCTGATAGATTTATTGCTGCCTTTCTTGTTCATAGAACTTTGTGGAAGTCTAGTTCAAATTTTTTTCCGGAATGTTTCAGGTATGCGCCCAAGTTTTTGCCAATGTTGCAGCTAGAGTTTGCTTTTGAAGCATAGTTGTGATTGATTTTTTTTTGCGGTGGATGCCTTGAAGTTCTGTCAGGAAATGTGAAATGAGAATGTAACATAGAAGAATACAAATGTATGCAATCTATATCGTGTATATATCCACTCTGCTGAGTACTCAAGGTGCTTTGCATTATTGTTACCCTGGCTTTAACCTGCGCACATTGTTTTCAAGGAATAAATATTCCTGCCAGGTACCCATTCACTACCTGGGTTGAGTGCAGCACAATATGGATGAATTTCTTGTTGTTCACAAATCTTTGAACACATTTTTCAAGGAGTATGATGTAGGTCTATATCCTAATCAAATCTTCATGTAGAAATTTGTTTTTTATTGTTTTCTGGAAAAGGTTGTTGGGATCCATTAAAAAAATGTCAAGCAGTTGGCTGACACTTCTGTTCTTGAGACATAATTGAATTAAAAAGAAATAAGTTTGCTCTTATTTCGTATTGGAGAATGTGAAAAAAATAAAGACAATTCTGTTTTCGAAAAGCATCTTGAACTCAAAGAACTCAAATATATGAAATTTAAAGCCTGTAACATAAAAGAGGTACAATTAATTACAATTAATCAAAAATTAATCGCATTTCTATGGTACACACTTTATCATAGACTTACAATTATTATGTATTGTAAGTTTTATTGCATCTTTTATTTTACAGGCCCCAGTTGTTTGATGCTGTGTCTTTTCTATTTTGGGATGTGTTGTTCATAAATAGAATATGGTCAATGGGGGATTATATAGAGGAAGTATGAATTTGTCCTTATTATAATCTGAAATTAGATGTCACCTTGTAGATAGGCTGTGACCATGAGCCTTCTTAACTACACATGAAATTCTAAAATAAATAACAAAATATCTTTCATCTTTAATATCATGTGAATTATTTAATCTATTAAACTAATTATTGAGATGATCAACTTTTCTTGGAGGAATGTTTTGTGAAAAATGACCCCACTGAATATATGATAATATTCCACAATTTATAGTTTTTATTCTCTATACATTTCTAATTCTTTTGAAATTTTTCAAGAATTAGAAATTGATTCATTTTATTTGTTTTCTTCACTTGATATATTAATCCGTTTTATTTTCAGTGAGTTGAATCCATCAGTCATTAAAACACTATTACTTTCTGCTTTTTACAACCTTGCTAACTTGCAAGGAGTTACAGGCCTATATTTTTTTGTAATCATTTGCTTTGTTTCTTTTGTACTTCATAGGAGATATTATTAGGGTTCCATAAAAGCTTTTTAAGGGGGTTAGGGATTTGGTTGTATAGTTTTTATGGTGCTACTGTTTTTATAAAAGTAGTAAAAACCCTCAAAAAACCCATATGCCTGTGTAATCTGGTAAACACACTGCTGTCCCCTCATGGAATTGAACTTGACAGCTACACAAAGACTTAAAAGTGTCCTATTACTCCCGGCTACATTCCAAAACAGCCTTATCTAATTCCATACATTTCTTCCTCTGACTCCTGAAATTCCATGGCGATAGNGGCGGTTTCGGGGCGGTTCAGGGTCGGAAAAATCGCGGTGTAAACAGAAACAGGACCCAAACCGCTCCAGGTCCGTAACTAGTCTGAATTCACAGACTCTCATTCTTTAATTTGTACTTCTCGGCACAGGGAATTTCGTAATCTACTGCCAAAGCTATTCATAATCATAATTTAGACATCGCTTTCGGTTTCCCAGTTTCTAATTGAAGACTATGAATCAGACACGTATTGATATGCACTGCATAATATGTAACCAATGGTCTGTGACAGAAGACTAGTGTGCAACGCTGTTTCTTCATTTACAACATTCCTGAGAGGCAATGGACTCAAGTGAAGGTTTTTTGGGGTTGGGATGGAGGGCGGTCTAAACAGGCTCTTTTTCGGACCATACTCGCCCGTCGCTAATCCCCTCAAGGTCGGAACCTGCCCCGCTACGGACCTGGACCGCTTTGGGGTAGGCAATTTTTCGGTGTAACAGGGGCCTAGTTCAAATTCTTTTCCGGAATGTTTCAGGCATGCGCCCAAGTTTTTGCCAATGTTGCATCTAGCGTTTCAAGGCATATCGATGACTGATCTTTGTGATGGATGCTTTGAAGTTCTGTCTGGAAAATGTGAAATAAGAATATAACATTGTATGATGATTTGATAATAATGTTTATAATAATAATAATTATAATTATAATAAAAGATGCAATATATATAGCACACATATCCACTCTGCTGATTGCTCAAGGCGATTTGCGTTATTGCTGTTAGTCCGGCGTACACCTGCGCGAAAAATAAATATTCTTGCCAGGTACCCATTCACCACCTGCGTTGAGTGCAGCACAATGTGGATGAATTTCTTGCTGGAATGAGTGGCCTATCAGATATAGTGTGTCCTCTTGATAATGTTATCCACAAATCTTTGAACATTTTTCAAGGAGTAATGATGTAGGTCTATATCCTAATCACGTCTGCCAAGGGAAAAAAATAAGTCTTTTTTTTCTGGAAAAGGTTAGTGGATCCATTTTGACCACAAAATGAACCCATTGTGGTAATATTTACAAAAAGCAGTAGGCTGACATCTGCGTTCTTGAGACACAACTGAGTTCAAATGAATCAAGTTTGCCCTTATTTCATTTTAGACAATGAGAAAAAATAAAGACAACTTCATTTTCAAAAAGCATCTTGAAAAAGCTAAAACATATAGGATCTGGGGCCTGTCACATAAAACAAATACAATTGATTGAAAATTAATTGTTTCTCTTTGGTACACACTTTATCATAGACGTACAATTAATATTTATTGTGAGTTTAATGTTGTATTTTTTTATGTTTCAGGCCTCAGTTGTTTAATGCCCTATGACTTCTCTATTTTGGGATGGGTTGTTTCTAAATAGAATATGGTCAATGGGGGATTATATAGAGGAAGTATGAATTTGTCCTTATTATAACCTGAAATTAGATTTCACCTTGTAGATAGGCTGTGACC
>BQKZ01008159.1:0-19883 GCA_036244855.1 Temnopleurus reevesii | reverse complement strand
AAGTTGCAGTTGATCGGAATACGCCAATCAAAAGCACTGTTTTATGCGCGTCTTGTTAAATGCGCGCTTCATGCGCAAATGAAAATGCGTGTTACAATTTGCAAAGTTGCAGTTGATTTGCAGTTGATTTTGAGCAATACCCCAATAGAGTGTATCTCTTTCCAATAAGATATAAATCAATCTTCATTTATCAATTTTGAAACCAATTCGTTTTTTTATGGATTTCTCAAATGTAGGCACAAAATATGTGAAACAACAAATAAAGTATTTCATGCCTAAATTAGATATTTGATTATTTTGAACTCTGATATTTATTTTAGTTTTTGAACTCTGGTATTTATTTGAGTTGCATTTTACCTCACTCATCAATTATGTATGTTCTTTCATCCGCATGTGGGTAGGGTGTTTAGAGAATGTAACGCTTTTACTTTGACTCGTTGATTAAGAGGTGTGATGTCTCTGGAGGGGTGGAAGAACATGTGTAGGATGCGGGCGTTTGGGTTTATCCGCCGTGTTAGAGAATGAGTAGATGGAGCTAAAGGTGAAGTTGAGGGTTTAGTGGAAGGAAATTATGAAAGATTTTTTGGATGATGAGAGTGACTGTTGTGGTGATGATGATGATGATGATGATGATGATGATTATGACAATCATGATAAATGATGATGATGGTTTTAATGGGTGATGGTGATGAGAGTGATGATGATGATGAGAGTGATGATGATGATGATGATGATGATGATGATGATGATGATTATGACAATCATGATAAATGATGATGATGGTTTTAATGGGTGATGGTGATGTTGGTGGTGATGTTGGCGGTGATTGTTGTGGTAATGGTGGGGATGATGATGATAATGATGGTAAAGGGAGTTAGTGATAATGATTATTAGGTACCATTTTATTTTCATATCGTACTAGTAATTGACGTATGTCGGTCACATTTTTTTTGCAACAGGGCATTGCTTCTTCACAAGAAGCATACTCATAGTTGTGATGCAACAATACACAGTTTCACACAAATATGACGTACATGTACATAAGGTGACAAGCACATCGGGAATATGAAAATAAAAAAGTGTCTATAATAATGATGATTGTAATGGTGATGGTGATGGTGATGGTGATGATGGTGATGATGATGATAGTGATTATGATGATGATGATTGTTATTATGATAATGAAATGTACAAATTATACAGGCTCTTTTATCTTGACGTATTTGTGTAGATGTTGTGGCTCCTCAAGACAACTTTTACACCAGCCTCCGCTCATCTCCTTCACGGTGTTTTGATTCAAAGAACCCTCGCTATCTATTCCCCCATGTACACAGAGTTTCAAAGGAAGTGTGTCTAGTATTGATTCTATTTGATAGGAAATCAGGAGGGGATGTAGCTCTTGGCCTAATTACTCCTATCTCAAAACGGGTCTTTGATTGTTCAACTACAGGTGCATCAAGCTCCCTACTGAGATTCTAAATGGGCACGTTCACACTAATGTTTTCAATGTTTCTTTAGGGGGTTTTGCTAGAAAGAGCTTATTGATTCCAAGTTGAAACGTTGATCAATACTGGCCTCTCAAAGCCCTACTGTCTGAAATGTGTAGAGAAGGCATGTTTAGGGCAGCTTTAGAGACTTTAAACTTCTGGTTTTGTTGTTTAAATATTAGATTGTTATGTATAGTGCATTACTTTTATGGGAATAGAAGATGACATACTCCCTAGGATATTTGAATTTTTTCCTTTGCATTTATGAAGGATTTTAATGAATCTACAGATAACACTATATAAACTATTTCCGAAAGATTAAGTCGAACCCAAATTCAATGCTCCATTGTAATGCTATTGAATTCTGAACTGGCTTGTCATTGCTGTGTGCGCTTAGTTGAATACACGCATACGCAGCTATTGTCTGCGTTTTACTTAATTTTTCGGAAATAGTTTATATCATGTTAGATTTATAAACAAACACAAAACTGCTCTCTTCTGTACTAATAAACCACAATGACTTAGTTAGAAGTATACCAGCATAGTAATGATTGATAATTAATTTCAAAGCACTCTCTGTTTATAAATATGCTAGTAAAATAAGTTCAGAGGTCTATTCTAGTATGAAAGGAGATCTTAATGAATTTGTGACTGGGGTTAGTGATGCAGGTCTATACATATTCAATGAGGGATGAACTCCTCACTAACCCTCGAGGGGCGAGTATTTATTGAGATTTGTCCCATCACATGGCTCAATGACCAATGACCACTTTATTGTCCAGAGTCCAGATTGATGAAAGTAGAGGTCAAATACAGTTTGGATTTGATGGGATGGAATGGAGAGAGAGAGGGGTGAAAAAGATGAATGGAGGGTGGGAGGAGAGTGACCTTTTCATCTTGTTAGAAATTCTGAATGAAAATATTACAAGAGGTAAGTGAGAAAGAAATATGGGGTGGGCAGAGAAATATGAAGGGAGTAATAAAGAAGGAGAAGAGGATGAAGAAGAAAGAAGGGAAGGAGGAGAAGGAGGAGGGAGGAGGAGGCGGACAAGAAGGAGAAGAAGGTAAAAAATAGGCGGAAGAAGAAAATGAAGGATAAGTGGAGGATATAGATAGTGATAAAGATACCAGAAAATAACAGAATGATGAGTATTTATTGAGATTTGTCCCATGACACGGCTCAATGACCAATGGCCACTTTACTGTCCAGAGTCCAGATTGATGGAGATGGGGGTCAAATACAGGTTTGCTTTTATGAGTTGGGAGGGCGAGAAGGTTGAAAGTGATGAATGGAGGATTGGAGGGAAGCAACCTTTTTCATCTTGAAAATATTGAGAAAGGTTGAAATATTAGTAAGAAAGAAGTATGGGGTGAACAGAGAGATATGAAGGCAGTAATGGAATGTAGAGATACTATGTGTGTATACTTTTATAAGAATAAATGTAAGAAATGGATCAGAGTGAAAGAAAAAAAGAGAGGGAGAAGAAAAAGAGGAGGAGGAGGAAGAGGAGGAAGAGGAGGAGGAGGAGGAGGAGGAGAAGGAGAAGGAGAAGGAGGAGGATGAGAAGGAGAAGGAGAAGGAGAAGGAGAAGAAGAAGAAGAAGAAGGAGAAGAAAATGAAAAAAATATAAGAAGGAGGAAGAGGAAATGTAGAAGTAGAAGAAGTAGAGGAAGAAGAGGAGAAGGCAGGGGAAGAGGAGTGTAAGGGATATAGAACTTGATGAAAATACTATAAGTGAGATGTTAAGAGAGGGGTATAGAGAGGAAGAGAAAAAAATAAAGAACACAATGAGAATGCTACTACTATCAGCATAAGATGTGAACTCCCCATCTCTGTCTCCATTTCGATGAACTATGATAGTCATTTTGTTTATGTCCGCCATCATGCATCCTATGTGAGTTTGAATTATCTTCTTAATTTTGTTATGTCATTAGTTTTTAAATAATGTAGATAATTCTTAGATACCACTCTATTTTCAATAACAACAAGTGGCGCATTTTATTCATCAGTTTTATGAATACTGTTGAAATATAATTTCTTATACATTCAATGCCCATTACGTATACCTACGTACATTACTGCACCTCAACTGTATGACCAAATGAAATTTGTTATTCTAATTATAATCGTAAAGTGGGGTAATTTGAATAAGTGTGTCAACCTTTCACAGGATTGATTCATGAAAACTGGAAGAGATTTATGAATAAATAGATCACTTCATTCTACAAACATCAGCACCATGCATGATTAGAGAAAAAAAGTCATAATATACCACATGCACAATTAATTAGCAGAGGCAGCGACCAGTTGCACCAGATAAAAAATTTACACCCATGAAGCTAGGAAAGCATTAGACAGATTAGCATCCGGTTTTCTCTCCGAGAAAGATAAACCTGTTTTCATTTAGCCATCCTCCCACGCTGATGTATCCCTCTTTACACATACATTAGCAACCACCGAGTGAGCCTACGCATTTCCCAAATTACCCCTCAACCCATTGAGATCCGCACACACAGTAAACCCCATCCCCTCCATGCGTGGCTAGGCAGACCAATGCTAGCATCCATGCGTGCGATGCCATCCACCTGATACATCCATCTCGTCACTCCTTCTCTCGCTGCGACTGTTTGCGCTTCTTGACTGGCGTGTGAGGCGCGGGATACGGCGGCTTTCGGGACGGTTATTGTGGAATTATTCGCGAGCGGTTGGTGTGATGACGGCGAAATCTTGTGCGAAGAACGTGTGGCAGGGAGCGCTGGTGTGGAATGGGTATTATGTGAAACAGGTGGAATGTACAGGTGGGTCGCTAGGAAAAGAAATGAAGTGAATGCTGCTGATTTCTTAATTGAGATTTCATTATAGTACTGTTTAGTCAATGTTTTTAGTCAGATTTTGAAACTTAATCAACATTTTCTTTTTATTGTCATGCATATGATTTTTTTAAAGATTGGAATTGAGATTATGAAAAAGATGATTCAATTATGTAACACGAAGGGAAGAATTAGGAATTCTAACAACAATTCATCTTTTTTTTTTTAAGTGTATGCAAGATCTTAACTAGATTCAACAACATGACTGCTGGGTTGTTTAAAACCCTCTTTTAATTTATAAACAATTATCTTGTAAATATCTTGTAAGCATTTTTTTTTGTAATTCAATTTGTACTTACTTGAAATTGTACAAGTGTATTTATTAATCTTGTGTGTTATTGAAATAGAAATTAGATTAACCAATCAATCAATAAAAAAGGACTCTTTTAGTATTGCATATTTCCAGGAAAAATAGGTATTGATACATATGCAATTTATCAGTGGCCTACCTGCTGATGCAAACAGGTGTTTTAAAATTATGCTAGGATCGAACGCTCAAGCTCTTTTTGACTTCAGGTGTTAAATGTACCATAAGGTTGTCTGCATATGATTATTCTGATAATGAATACATAAAGATAACAATCAATTAATGTTTTTAATGTGCTAATGTGCTTTATAGTTGAATGGTTTGTTACATCTCCTAACATTCCACATTGGAGACGCTCATCTATCGAAAAAAAAATAACGTTCACCTTCCTTCTTGTTATTCCGAACGTGTCCTTGACTCAAAAGAGGCCGTGCACGCGCACCACGAGCCTCATGCATTATTGATCTCCTCATTTCAACGACTAACGAAGCGTATACATTTTTATGCCAATGTGTATTGATCTAGCATGCGGGGAAATTGATATGTTTTGGTAGTTAGAACATGTTTCAATGCATCCCAAGCCAATATTTCCTAACTGGTAATTCAACGTGTCCCATTTTAGATGAGCGAGCCCATTAAGTTGTTTGTGTTTGTGCATCCATGTGTTTTGACAAGCAAAGGAGAATGTTACTGTGTCTCTTCGCATCTCAAGGGGGTATGTTCAGCAGTAATTCCTCCCTGATGAATGCGTACTATTGCTATTTTAGTAATTTATTGCCTTTAACCCTTTGGATGCTGGAGCGTTGTGATTGACTATTATTAGCTTGTAGATGGGAAGAGACTCTATAAATGGGTCAATTGCGCCACTGCTTATTATGCAGAAATGTTTGTATGAATATTGCAATTCATTTGCATTGTAGTGATTCACTGAAAGACACTCTGCTTTTTTCATTTCCAATGAATTCATTTTGTTTACCTGTCTATGATACAGTTTACTTTAAAAATCATCTATGTATGTGAATAGAAATATAGATTGAATTTCATATTGCCATTTTTTAGAAAATTATATTTATTGGCCTGTATTCCGATAGCGAGGCTTAACGTAACCCTGGTCTAAGTCATTGTTAATTAGACCGTGGTTTAACTTTTGAATAGCCTGTGTCTACATAACAATGGCTTAGACCCAGTTTAAGTTAAACCCCACTAACGGGCAAGTGGGTTGAACTATGCACAATTCAATGACAATTCCTCCATTGTGTAAAATTAAAACTAATACTTTTCACAGCATGCATCAATTTTCCTAAAGATGGCATTCATCAATGGTTTAGTTATATTACCTGTAGGTCAGCAGAATTTAATTAAACGTCCCAAATAGCATGATGGGAATTTTGGTTGCTATTGGCAATGAAAGCATCAGTCAATATTTTTAATTGCTGTCATTCATGCTGTGTTGGGTTGTTTTCTTCACATGAGCTGGGTATCAATCGACATCATTAATTATTTACTACAAGTGATAATGTACATGAATGTGTGGAATTGAAGAGATGGAGATAAACAACTTGAGTGTATGACAGTCTGATATACAGGGTCCCAACTTAGTTATTTGTATTAATAGGAAAGAAGTAAGATTGTAAATATGGGAAAATAGCATAGGATTAAGATACAAATGATAATACTTTTATAAGAGGGGGAGGGGGGAGGGGCAGTGTGGGTTAGTCTACACACAGACCAAGGAAGGGGATTGCTGTACTCTGAAACGGATGGTGAATTTACATACATTTAAAGCTAATATTATAGATACTATATAAGTCACTAAAATGAGAAAAAAAATGAAATTAAACTTTTTGATCAATAAGTTTAATCAAGATAATCCTTGCATTTTGTTTTAGGGTATGAAAATATCATTACTATATGTCTGTATCTATTTACATGAAATATATTATTTACAAGCTGTGTGTGTGTGCTGATCATAGAGAAGATGGTGAAGCTTGGCAAGTATAGGGAGTGATTCCACATCTTCTTTAGATAGCCTAGGGTAGAGAAATTCACTAAATTACCATTGTTATCATCATCAACATCACAATTATCATCATTATCATCGACATCATCATAATAAGCATCATCATCATCATTGTCCTGATCATGATCAACATCATCATCATCATCATCATCATCATCACCGCCATCACCACCGTCATCATCATCACCATTATCATCATCATTACCAGTATCATCATTATCATCATCATTATCATCGCCATCCCCACCATCATCATCATCAGTTCACTTTACTATAACCATTCATAATGATATATGTGTTGTGATAGATCAAGATCAAACTAGCAACACCCCCTAAGACTGATATATTGAATTAATGTAATGAAGAAATTGTATGTTAACATTATCTACTTCCAAATCCTGAATGACTATTTTTGATACATCATACTCATCATACATCACCGGTATTAATCAATGCGCCAGTGGTTGTGACGAGAAATGCTATGTCTGTCTGACGTCCTTAGTCCTTCTTGAATCAACATGGAATGTTTGTGCGCCATCTGATTGGTATTTGCTCAAACGGTCAGTGAAGGGTTGACCGTTCCTACTTCCATTCACCGTTTTTACTTCCATTCACATCTCAGTGAGGGAGTCTAATCCAGGAATTTCTGAATTGTGGAAAAGGGATTTGAATGATTCATGTTACTGCGGTTTTTAGATATTTCTTTCAGAAACTTTGAGCGCTACCCTTTGAGCGAATATATGTTTTCGAAGCAGGTGGGGAGAGTTGATGATATACAGGATGTCATGACAATGATAAACGTATAGCCTTTATTTCAATTCATAAATTGAAATTTTTAACAATATAGTTGTTATGAATAAAAATTCATTTCGGAAACGGATTAAAGTGCATTAATAGAAAAGAGGACCGTGGATTTGTTGTCAAATTATATGAATTAATTATGAATCCATTTTAGTTATCAATAATAAAGACAATCAATCTGGTATCCTTAGTCGTCTTTGATCAACATGGAATGTTTGTGCGCCATCTGATTAGTATTTACTCAAACGGTGGTCAGTGATGGGTTGACCGTTGCCTCTTCCATTCACAGCCCAGTGAGAGAGTCGTATCCAGGAATATCTGAATCACAGAAAGGGGAATAAATAATTAATGTGGCTGCATTTTTTTTTAAAGATTTTTATTTCAGGAGCTTTGAGTGCTACCCTTTGAGCAAATATAATTTATGTTTTCAAAGCAGGTGAGGGACTTTAATCCAGGAATATCTGAATTGTTGAAAAGGGATTGAATAATTCATGTGGCTACGGCTTTTAGATATTTATGTCAGGAGCTGTGAGTGCTCCCTTTTGCGCGAATAAATTATTTCCGTAAAATAAAATGGGTTATTGGATAACAGATCAGTATGCCATGTATTGAAGTATGCAGACCCAACAATCACAAGCCAATTCCAATTTGATTAGAATTGAGAAGGGGCATTGAATTGGCGTTTGACTTAATATTTCGGAAATTAATTATATTGTGTTAAATATAATTTATGCATTCAAAGCAGGTGGCAATTGTGAATAATATACAAAATGTCATGACAAATATGAATATAGCCTTTATTTTTAATCACTGACACTCTGAAGAATATAGTTGTAATGAATTTAAGTATGAGAAATTATTATAGTGCAATAATGGGATAGAGGATGATTGATTTGAAATAATTCTTGCCTTATCCCAATATGAATAATATACTGATTGACAGTGCATCTCTGAGATGCTATGGAGAAAAGATCACAGGCATACTTAGGTATACAGTTTTGTTAGGATGAGACAAAAATTATTTCAGTTATTTTCCACCCAACACAAAAATCATTAAATCAACTATATGGATTTGTTGTTGAAGTAAATGAATGATATCAATTTCGTAACCACATTAAGGACAATCATTAATCAATTAATTGTCATGCATTCAATTAGAATGAACTCAATTAATGCATGTAATCGTTGATTGATTTGGGAGTTGATATGATGCTTTCCAATTATGTTGTCAGAAATAAAGGTCTGTCCCCCTAAACCCTTTTCAACAGGGTTGGACGATGTGTACTGACCGTTAAAGTGGTCAAATTAGGCATGTGCTTGACCAGTTAATACATCATTATCTCAGCGCTGTGGTGGATGATTACCGGTGCACTATGGATGTAGAGACGCGAATATGGGCTTGATTAATATTCTGGACATGTGTGTACTTCAGAGATAGACAGGAAAAGAGAGAGAGAGTGAGAGAGAGAGAGAGAGAGAGCGAGAGAGAGAGAGAGAGAGAGAGAGATAGCAAGCAATCAACAGGGATACTGTAATACTAGTAGATAGAAAGAGAGAGAGAGAGGGAAGAGAGATAAAGAGCAAGCAACAGGGAGATAGAAGAAGATAGGAAGAGATAGAAATGGAGATAAAGAAAAGGAGGAGAGTGAAGGGGACAGACAGATAGGGAACCAGCTACAGGTAGATTATAATACGTGCAGATGGAAAAATAGATAGAGGATAGGGGAGAGAGACAGAGAATAAAACAAGTGGGGAAAGCAATATCACAGAGGATCTAAGATCAGATGATATGATGCAAAGAGCAAGCAGTAAGATGTAGAAATAGAGAAAGTTAGAGATAGGAGCAAAAAAAAGTTGAAAAGACGGGCAAAAAATTTAATCAAAAGTACAATGTAAGACTAAAATATGAAATTCTCTTATTTAATCATGGAAGCAACTCTTTTGAAATTGACAAAAACACAAACTCCCATCCAAGCATTTAATATTTCCCACCTGTGATGGTGGTGTTATTATTTGATTTATGAGAAGGAAATGTCAATGCATGTATCAAATCACAGTGAAACATGGATCTTTTGTCGATGCAAGGATCCTTTTCATCACGTTCATTGTCTCAAATGCCTCAGTGTACTCTGAAGTTGGGGTAAAACACAGTAGAGTTTACGCTTGAACTTGATAGAAAAGGGAGGCATACACGTTGAGATTTTAGCCACTTGCCCCTAAAGTAAATGCAGATGTTTAAAGGTTGTCAAGACTCTAATTATAATTTTACTCATCATTTCTTAAACCTTACCAGGGCGGTGTTTCACCGAATCGTTGTTCTTAAAGTCTTTCGTAACTTGGTGAAACATCACTTAGCTCTTACTCGTGAAAGAAAGCTCTGATGGTGATGGTTAAATTACATCCCTGATAGTCATATAGTTATTTTTTTCAACAATATTTAGAGGCATTGAAATACAGTCAACCGTGCCTTTTTCGACCTCACATAAGTTGAATGATTGCTAAGTCAAATGTCTCTCCAGATCCTCTTCTATTTATGAATGTCTATTTTTACCACCAATAATCCAGATTTTCTCTACTTCCAAGCTATTTCTGCTGTCCCAAAGAATTCAACATCGGCAGGGTTGACACTAGCAGTCAAGTTTGTGTAAACTTTTGTTGATATAGCATTTGTATAGCTCGGCCATAGCAAAAATGTATGCCTATTTTTGCATTTTAAATTCCGCCCACCATCTTATCCTTTTTCAGGTAGAGCACATGTCTTGCATAATTTCTGTTCATTTACGCTGAAATTCAGACAAGAAAATTCAATCTGTTAGATTTCGCTGAAATCAATCCACTTGTATTCTAATTCTCTTCCTACGATTCAATTCATTTGCTTTGTTTCTCGAGCACCGTACAACGAAAGAAACAAGTGGTCACATGACACGGTGACATACCGTGCATTAGGCGTATCTCGTAACCGACCCGCCGTTGTCATACCATACGCTATTCCTATCGGCTTGTGTATTAGAATTGATTACTGCGGATACCGCCTTCTAACAGGAGAGCGATGGAATGTAGATCTTAAAATATAAATTGCATTAGGCTTCAAATTGGCAACTCGGCAGTGTGTGGATTTGTCTAAATCACCCCAAGGGGTCATGTTATTTTTTTTCTTCCAGGGATCTGAATAGGAGTCTGGATTTGGAATATAATTTTCATCCAGTTTATCAAAGAGATACATTACATAAAAGCAATGGAATGAGCACGAACACATTTCTGAAATGATCCATGTGTAAACTAATGCTGTATAATCATTTTCCACAAGTATTTTTCATCTAGAAAAAGCAAGTGAAGAATCTTTTATTTACAAATTATTTTGTGTAGATTTATTTTTCATAAACAGTATAATGTGCATTTTGCAACTGAAGTTCAAGGCTGCATTGACAATTGGATTACGATTGAAGTTTAGATTTGACTTCAGAAAAGAATTCAGTTTGAATTAAAGAAAATAAAACACCTACAATTTTGCTCACGTAGAAATATAATNACCTCCGCTCATCTCCTTCATAGTGTTTTGATTCAAAGACCCCTCACTATCTATTCCCCCATGTACACAGAGTTTCAAAGGAAGTGTGTCTAGTATTGATTCTATTTGTTAGGAAATCAGGAGGGGATGTAGCTCTTGGCCTAATTACTCCTATCTCAAAACGGGTCTTTGATTGTTCAACTACAGGTGCATCAAGCTCCCTACTGAGATTCTAAATGGGCACGTTCACACTAATGTTTTCAATGTTTCTTTAGGGGGTTTTGCTAGAAAGAGCTTATTGATTCCAAGTTGAAACGTTGATCAATACTGGCCTCTCAAAGCCCTACTGTCTGAAATGTGTAGAGAAGGCATGTTTAGGGCAGCTTTAGAGACTTTAAACTTCTGGTTTTGTTGTTTAAATATTAGATTGTTATGTATAGTGCATTACTTTTATGGGAATAGAAGATGACATACTCCCTAGGATATTTGAATTTTTTCCTTTGCATTTATGAAGGATTTTAATGAATCTACAGATAACACTATATAAACTATTTCCGAAAGATTAAGTCGAACCCAAATTCAATGCTCCATTGTAATGCTATTGAATTCTGAACTGGCTTGTCATTGCTGTGTGCGCTTAGTTGAATACACGCATACGCAGCTATTGTCTGCGTTTTACTTAATTTTTCGGAAATAGTTTATATCATGTTAGATTTATAAACAAACACAAAACTGCTCTCTTCTGTACTAATAAACCACAATGACTTAGTTAGAAGTATACCAGCATAGTAATGATTGATAATTAATTTCAAAGCACTCTCTGTTTATAAATATGCTAGTAAAATAAGTTCAGAGGTCTATTCTAGTATGAAAGGAGATCTTAATGAATTTGTGACTGGGGTTAGTGATGCAGGTCTATACATATTCAATGAGGGATGAACTCCTCACTAACCCTCGAGGGGCGAGTATTTATTGAGATTTGTCCCATCACATGGCTCAATGACCAATGACCACTTTATTGTCCAGAGTCCAGATTGATGAAAGTAGAGGTCAAATACAGTTTGGATTTGATGGGATGGAATGGAGAGAGAGAGGGGTGAAAAAGATGAATGGAGGGTGGGAGGAGAGTGACCTTTTCATCTTGTTAGAAATTCTGAATGAAAATATTACAAGAGGTAAGTGAGAAAGAAATATGGGGTGGGCAGAGAAATATGAAGGGAGTAATAAAGAAGGAGAAGAGGATGAAGAAGAAAGAAGGGAAGGAGGAGAAGGAGGAGGGAGGAGGAGGCGGACAAGAAGGAGAAGAAGGTAAAAAATAGGCGGAAGAAGAAAATGAAGGATAAGTGGAGGATATAGATAGTGATAAAGATACCAGAAAATAACAGAATGATGAGTATTTATTGAGATTTGTCCCATGACACGGCTCAATGACCAATGGCCACTTTACTGTCCAGAGTCCAGATTGATGGAGATGGGGGTCAAATACAGGTTTGCTTTTATGAGTTGGGAGGGCGAGAAGGTTGAAAGTGATGAATGGAGGATTGGAGGGAAGCAACCTTTTTCATCTTGAAAATATTGAGAAAGGTTGAAATATTAGTAAGAAAGAAGTATGGGGTGAACAGAGAGATATGAAGGCAGTAATGGAATGTAGAGATACTATGTGTGTATACTTTTATAAGAATAAATGTAAGAAATGGATCAGAGTGAAAGAAAAAAAGAGAGGGAGAAGAAAAAGAGGAGGAGGAGGAAGAGGAGGAAGAGGAGGAGGAGGAGGAGGAGGAGAAGGAGAAGGAGAAGGAGGAGGATGAGAAGGAGAAGGAGAAGGAGAAGGAGAAGAAGAAGAAGAAGAAGGAGAAGAAAATGAAAAAAATATAAGAAGGAGGAAGAGGAAATGTAGAAGTAGAAGAAGTAGAGGAAGAAGAGGAGAAGGCAGGGGAAGAGGAGTGTAAGGGATATAGAACTTGATGAAAATACTATAAGTGAGATGTTAAGAGAGGGGTATAGAGAGGAAGAGAAAAAAATAAAGAACACAATGAGAATGCTACTACTATCAGCATAAGATGTGAACTCCCCATCTCTGTCTCCATTTCGATGAACTATGATAGTCATTTTGTTTATGTCCGCCATCATGCATCCTATGTGAGTTTGAATTATCTTCTTAATTTTGTTATGTCATTAGTTTTTAAATAATGTAGATAATTCTTAGATACCACTCTATTTTCAATAACAACAAGTGGCGCATTTTATTCATCAGTTTTATGAATACTGTTGAAATATAATTTCTTATACATTCAATGCCCATTACGTATACCTACGTACATTACTGCACCTCAACTGTATGACCAAATGAAATTTGTTATTCTAATTATAATCGTAAAGTGGGGTAATTTGAATAAGTGTGTCAACCTTTCACAGGATTGATTCATGAAAACTGGAAGAGATTTATGAATAAATAGATCACTTCATTCTACAAACATCAGCACCATGCATGATTAGAGAAAAAAAGTCATAATATACCACATGCACAATTAATTAGCAGAGGCAGCGACCAGTTGCACCAGATAAAAAATTTACACCCATGAAGCTAGGAAAGCATTAGACAGATTAGCATCCGGTTTTCTCTCCGAGAAAGATAAACCTGTTTTCATTTAGCCATCCTCCCACGCTGATGTATCCCTCTTTACACATACATTAGCAACCACCGAGTGAGCCTACGCATTTCCCAAATTACCCCTCAACCCATTGAGACCCGCACACACAGTAAACCCCATTCCCCTCCATGCGTGGCTTGGCAGACCAGTGCTTGTAGCATCCATGCGTGCGATGCTATCCACCTGATACCTCCATCTCATCACTCCTTCTCTCGCTGCGACTGTTTGCGCTTCTTGACTGGCGTGTGAGGCGCGGGATACGGCGGCTTTCAGGACGGTTATTGTGGAATTATTCGCGAGCGGTTGGTGTGATGACGGCGAAATCTTGTGCGAAGAACGTGTGGCAGGGAGCGCTGGTGTGGAATGGGTATTATGTGAAACAGATGGAATGTACAGGTGGGTCGCTAGGAAAAGAAAGTAATTGAAGGGGGTTGATTTCTTAATTGAGAAATTATTTCATCAGTGGTACTGCTTTTACAATGTTTTCTACTCAGATTTTGAAACTAAATTATTATTTTTTTTATTGTCATGCATATGATTTTTCTTTAAAGATTTGAATTGAGATTAAAAAAACATTATTCCATTGTCTAACATGATGGGAAGAGTTATGAATCAAATTATTTGTTTCCTTTTGAAAAAGTCTTCCAGATTGAGACTAGATTCAACAACATGACTGCTGGGTTATTTAAAATCCTCAAAGATTTAATTTATAAACAATTATCTTGTAAATATCTTATCAGCATTTTTTTTTGTAATTCAATTTGTACTTACTTGAAATTGTACAAGTATGTTTTTTTTAAAACTTGTGTGTTATTAAAATAGAAATTAGATTAACCAATCAATCAATAAAAAAGGACTATTTTAGTATTGCATATTTCCAAGAAAAATAGGTTTGTAGTTTGTAGTTTGTAGCAGGCTGAAATGATCACACTTTAGAACTTCCTTTTAGCAGCGAAGCATGTCTTTATTGAAAACACCATTTAAGACCTGCATCAAAAATTAAAACAGAAGTGGTTGGTGTGATGACGGCGAAATCTTGTGCGAAGAACGTGTGGCAGGGAGCGCTGGTGTGGAATGGGTATTATGTCAAACAGGTGGAATGCACAGGTGGGTCGCTAGAATAGGAAATAAAGTGAAAGAGGGCTGATTTCTTAATTGAGAAATTATGATATCAATAGTACTGATTTTTTAATGCTTTTTACTCGGATCTTTAAATTTAATCAACACCATTTTTTGTTGTTTTAATGCTTATGATTATTTTTAAAAGATTGGAATTTAGATTTTTATTTTAAAAAATCATTCAATAGTCTAACATGAAGGAAAGAATTATGAATTCTAACGGCAATGTGTCTTTGTTTCCTTTTGAAAAAAGTTATGCCAGACTAGATTAAACAACAGCAGGGCTGCCAAGTCTCCTGGATTCCGCAGGAGACTCCTGGAAATGGGCCACAATAAATGCATGTTTTTGAGCAATCTCCTGGATTATGGAAACATTGATGCCATTAGGTTGTGTGCATTTTATAGACATCTACTGGATTTCTTCCACAATCTCCCTGATTGTTGCTGTTAAATGTTGGTAGCTCTGCAACAGGAATGCTCGGTCATTTAGGTCATTTAAAACCCTCTTTTAATTCATATAAACAATTATCTTGTGAATATTTTGGAAGTCATTTTTTGTAATTCATTCAATTTATATTTACTTGAAATTGTATATAAATATTTTAATCTCGTGTGTTATTGAAATGGAAATAAAATCAATTAATCAATCACTCAATCAATCGGTCAATAAAAAAGGGATTTTATTGGGTTTGCATATTTCCAGGAAAGACAGGTTTGGATATATGTGTTTTCGCAGTGTCTTCTACAGATATTTGTCTACCTGTTGATGTCGGCATATCATTATTCTAACATTGTAATGAATACACAAGGCTCACAATTAATGAATGCTTTTAATGTGCTTCATAATTGAATTGTTTGTTATATCTCCTAACATCCAACATTGGAGACGCTCCATCTATCAAGAACAAAATAACGTTCACCTTCCTTCTTGTTATTCCGAACGTGTCCTTGACTCAAAAGAGGCCGTGCACGNTGAAATATGATGAATGGAACCATCTGCCCAATATGACTCAGCCGAGCGAAGATTAATTGGACAGGGAGGAAAATGTTTCAATGGTTGTAATTTATCGTTATGAAGGAACCGCTCATCTTTCTAGTAATATCCATACTGATCTGTCCCTTACAATACCCAGTATTATGTTCTTGAAATTGTCTGTGAGATATTCTGATAATTTCAAGAACTGTATTATGCAGAAGCTTTTGCATTGGTATTAAGAAATGTTTTTTTTTTCTCCATAGTTTTTCCCTATACGATGTTTGTGAAATTGTTTGAGATATATTCTGCTACTTTTAAGAACTGTGTTATGCTGAACATTTGGTGGTTGGCATTAATTTTGCTGATTTTAATTAATTTGACAGGGAGGGAAATGTTTCAATGGTTGTAATTTATTGTTATGAAGAAACCGCTCATCTTTCTAGTAATATCCATACTACACTGTCCCTTACACTACGCAGTATTATATTCTTGAAATTGTGAGATATTCTGTTACAATAAAGAACTGTCTTATGCTGATGCTTTTGTGTAGGCATTGATCAATCAATTCTGCCATGGTTTTGTTGCCATTTTTGTCACTACTTAGGATTTACATATATAAATTCTGTGAAAAGTGTGAAAACAGATACATGCTAATGTGTCTAAAGTGCCAAAATGTCTGTTAACTAAAATATTGGCTGTGTGCTAAAACATTTAAAGGGCACCCATGTTTTTGCTTTAGGACTATATCTATATAGTCACTGCGCTATATAAATTATCTAATTATAGTCAAATATCATTATCAATTAGAATGTACCAATTCTCGTCCAAACTCATTGGTCATTGCTCTAACTGTTTTTGTGCCAAATGTTTTTGTTCCAAAAGTATTTATAAGGATTGAGAAGTATAATGATAGTATTTATTCCGATTAAAAAACACACATAAGATGAATTTCTGCATTAATTACCAGGAAACAACCTGATAATATTTTTTATATCTACCCGAGATTTTCTGCCATTTTGGTTTTAGCCATACACGATTTATTCCAGGGACATCTCAGACATGCCTTTGTTCACGTCCATAAAGGTGAGCAAACACTCTTTAGAAGACTCTGACAATAGTCTGGTGTTGTATGTGAAGGCATGGATCATATACCCAAGCCAGACAGTATGAAGAAAGCTTTCAATTACATTCATTATTATAATCCTAGAGGATTTAGAAGAATACTGATAGTGTTCAAAAGGAGTGCAAACATAACACACAAGATTATTTTTTTTTTACTAGTTAAGAGGATACAACCCAATACTATTTTCATATCTACCCGAGATGAGGTCAGCTGAAAACTCATATTCTTTGAACAAATTTACTGCTATTCTGGCTTTAGCCATACACATTGTATTCCAGGAACGTCTCAGACACGCCTTTGTTCACGTCCACAAACACTCTTTAGGAGAGTCTGACAATGGTTTGGTGTCGGATATGAAGGCATAGATCATATACCCAAGCCAGACAGCATGAAGAAAGCTATCAATTACATTCATTATCATATTCCTAGAGGATTTTAGAAGAATAATAATAGTGTTCAAAGAGATTAGAAAAATAACTCATTGAATCTGTGCATTAATTAATAAATAGGTGAGCTTCTGCAGTAAGTAAGTGGAAACAACAAAATGTTATATTCATATCTACTTGAGATATGATCAGCTGGAAACTCATATTCTTATAACAGATTTTCTACTATTCTGGTTTCAACCATACACAGTATATTAAAAATTGACAGCTCAGGCATGCCTTTGTCCACGTTCACAAACACCTTTTAGAAGACTCTGACAAGCCAGACAACATGAAGCTAGCTTTCAATTACATTCATCATTATATTCGTAGAGGATTTAGAAGAATAATAATAGTGTTCAAACAGATTAGAAAAATATCTCATTATTGAAATTGTCTATTAATAAATTGGTGAGCTTCTGCAGTAATTAAGAGGAAACAACAAAATTTTATTTTCATATCTACCTTAGATTCTATCAGTTGAAAGCTTATACTCTATGGACAGATTTTCTGCTATTCTGTCTTTAGCCATATATACACTGTATTCCGGGAAAGCACCAAATGTGCCTTTGCTCATTCTACAAACACTCTTTAGAAGAATCTGACAATCGTTTGGTGTCGGATATGAAGACAATGATCATATAGCCAAGCCAGATAGCATGAAGAAGGCTTTCAATTACATTCATTATCATATTCCTATTGTAGGAAATTCCACATCCTTGTATTTTACCACCAGAAAGACATCTTGAATTTCATTTCCTCTTCTTAGTTCTCTTTATAGTCATCCCTGGCTTTGGTTTCTCCTTTTTCATTTACTCTCTCTAAGCCTCATCCTTTTAAAATCCTTTCTGTGTTTCTTTACATTCCCTTCCTCCCATCAAACTCTCTTAATCAATTCTCCTCCCTACTGACCCTACCCCTCCCTTTTTTCTTTCCTTTTGATGACTCTTATCCCTGTCCTCTCCACATCCAACTTCTGGTTCCTCCTTTCTTTTCACTCACCTACATGTATCTTATATTCCTTCTGTCCCCAACTTTTCTCTTCCCTGTAATCTTACCTTGCACTCATGCTTGCTTGTTCTGATACTAATGATAACAATTATTAATACAGAATATTAGTAATGTTATGATAATGTAAAATAATAATTATTATTATTAATCAATAATAAATAATCATGTTCTTTTCTCACTCTTTCTCCTTTTTAGTATCCACTATTGCTTTTTCAATTTTTAAATGTTTTCACAGTCCATTCTTTCTCTCCTCTTTTTCTATCATATTACTTTCTAAACCGCTCACTTTGCTTGTTCCACTGTTTTCTTCTTCCATGTTCACTTTGCTTTTTCTTGCACCTCCCATGTTTTCTCCTCCTCATCTTCCCCAATCCAAGCACCATCTTTGTATACATTCATCGTGAGACAGTGGAGTAACTACTCTTTGTGTTTTCTTATCCCATAGAAGTGTTCCCAAGTGTATGCCAAAGACGAGATTTCCTCCCCCAAGTCTAGTCAAGGTGGAAAACATCTTTACCAAGACTCTCCAAAAATACCGTAGTTGATCAAACCACAAGAGCCACACAAATGCAAAATTCCAAAAAATTCTTTTAATGCAAAAATATCTTGGTTGCCTACAACTGACAGACCATCTGAAAATAGCCTGGCTTGAGACAGTGGAGTAACTACTCTAGATGTTGTCTTATTCCAGAGAAGGGTTTCCAAGTGTATGCCCAAGAGGAGCTTTCCTCCTCCAAGTCTAGTCAAGATGGAGGACATCTTCACCAAGACTCTCCAAAAATACTGGAGTTGATCATACCACAAAAGCCACACAAAAACAAAATTGCAAATTTTTTTACATTAAAAAGAACTGTTTGGTTGGCCTCAACCGACAGACCATCTGAAAATAGCCTGGCTTGAGACAGTGGAGTAACTACTCTTTATGTTGTCTTATCACAGAGAATGGTTCGCAAGTGTATGACAAAGAGGAGCTTTCCTCCTCCTCCAAGTCTAGTCAAGATGAAGAACATCTTCACCAAGACTAAAAATACTGGTGTTGATCAAACCACAAAAGCCACACGAAAACAAAATTGCAACTTTTTTACATTTACTTTTGGTTGCCCTGAGCTGACAGACCCTCTGAAAATGGTGTGACTTGAATTTTTATTTTACTTTTTCTTTTACTCCTCTAGTTGATAAATTACAGTAAAGTTATACCTGCAAAAGTTGGAAATTGATGTTCCTTGGCATTTAACTCCCTTTGAAATCTTATTTCCCTCATGAGCTGCATGAATTGTGTTCAAGAAATGCAAACAAATAAATTCCTATTTTTCAATGGCATTTGAGGGAAATCAAAAGATTTGTTTGCCTCATCTACTACCTTGTCAGAACATGAGTGGTTTGAGCAACAATTCTGAGCCAAGAATAGAACCACACGCATAGAAATACAGAATAAAAATTCCACGAGTTAAAGTATCTGTTTTCTCGTGATGATTGCATTGTTAATCTGATGACGAATGCACTGGAGACGTAGCTTTGTGATTTGATTTCATAACTTGATACAAACCGCTGACATGTGCATACCCTGCGGCTGTAGGGCACGGT
>BQKZ01008158.1:0-24852 GCA_036244855.1 Temnopleurus reevesii | reverse complement strand
CTCCCTATGAACAACCGTAAAGGCACATACTGGGAAGCGCAATTTCATTCACAAACTGTTTACGCTCTTGACACAACAACGCATATGAAACAATGCTTTTTGCATACCGAATATCTGCAACTTGCAATTGATTGCAACTTTGAATTTGTAGCAAGCAATACCCGCTCAGACTTTTTAGGTTGATTAGAGTAAGCGGATGCTAAAAACTCGCATTCAATGGTCGCAAACTGATATGCACATTTTTGATGATTTTCATTTGCACAAGCTCTCTACTTTTTTTTTATAGACGCACATGAAACAATAATTTTGATGGTGCGTATCAAATAAATCAACTGCAATTTGCACTTGATCCCAAGTCTTTAGGCTTTACTTTGAAAGCTTGAGATTTGAATTAAAAATAAGAGAATGGAATTGAACATGATTAAATTGAAATACCTTGAGTGATGTTCCAGGAGGTGCCGAAGTTGCGTAGTGTCGGACCCGTGCTGCTTGTTCTTTATCCTTATCCGTCAGTCCATCCACAGCTCCTAGTGTCATCCTCCTGGCTGGCTGTTCCACACTGACATCCAACTCTGCCATTCGATTTAGCATCCAGTTGGTGTTTTTATTAGGTGCACCATTCGTCGCACTCGTGCTCCCACGACCCGAGCTGCCTGCTCCCCGGCCTGCTCCCCGCCCCTGCCCGTAGAGGCCCGGAGCAGCCGTCGCTGGACGTCCATTCTCAAATGAAGGCGGTATTGGGGGTCGGGATTCGATACGACCCGACGCTGAAGACGGTCTAAATTGCTTCCCTGGTCTCTTGATTTGCGGCATTATTTCGTAGACAACTTTACAACATATGAAAACAAAATATAGCCAGTTTTAGTGACTGGTCACAAGCTGGTAGTGCCGGTATTGACGTCTTCCAAACTCAGTTCCAATTCGCTGTGAACGTTCGAAACCAAGAATTTTTTCAAAGTTCCTCACAATAAATCACTCAGAAATATTTGCTGTTCACTTACTAATGTTTCCGAGAGTATTCAAAGCCATCATCAAATATTAATTTTAATGAGACATTCTCTACTATATGCGTTGTGTTCTAAATGATGTCTAAAAACACACTTTTGTCAAAGAAAACCGTTTTGTTATGGGCTTGCAGTTTACACCAAAATCGCTCCATGGGTTAACCCCGGCGCGATGCGGCCTCGATATTTGCGTTTATCGATATCCCCCGTTCATTCATTGCATGGCTAATCAATCAGCCCACCAATTTCGGACTGTGTACCGGTTATAGTCTAGATTTTCAGCCGTCTTTTCCTAATAAGCAAAAATCCTATTATTTAACTCAACATTCAATCCTCATTATTCGTAGAATTTACTTTACTATACATTTAAATTTTTATATCGTTTCTTATCACTCATTTTTAATGACTTTCATCACATTTTTGTTTAAAATAATGTTTTCAATGTAATTTGGGGTCTTTGAATCAGACTAGATTCTACCAACGGAGCCCAGATAGCTTCGTCTGTTACTATGGTTGCCAATGTGTGCCCCGTTGGGCGACAGTGCGCTCCCTGCAGAGTGCGAAAGAATCGAAATAGGACTGGGTGAAGCATTATCTCTCCAAAGCATGTATTCAACAATGAAAAACATGTTTGAACATTTATAGATCGCTGGTTCTTTTGAGCTCCCAAGGTACTGGAGTCAGAACCGTGTCGACTTTTTGTTTTTATGGTGGTCTGGTGTGGAAGAAGAAGACTTACAAACAATCTTCTTAACAAAAAAACCCAGGTTTTACAAGTGGAAGATATTTGTCCCATAACCATTATTTGCAATTCTAAGGAAAAAAAAACTTTGCCCAACCTTTTCTTCATGTCAAGGGAAAAATTAGCATGACAAAAAGTGTTTGCATTCTTTCGCTTCAGTATAACAGTACACATTTGATGATGATGATGATGATGGCCTCTTGTATAGCGCCGGTCTCCGCCTCAGCTGGGCGCTCATGGCGCTCGATTACTCAAAAATAACGTCTCACAGATTTCAATGTCCTAATTAGTGCTATGGTTTATCTTTCAGTCCAATACCAGTGGTGGTACAATATGGTTATTCTTCTATCGACATTTTATATACTTGTAGTATCCATGTACGATATTTGTTTTAAAAAAAATGTACTGATAATGTTCCCACATTGATATAAATCTATTTTGCATTATTTTGTCCTATCCTTTCATTATATTAAAGGTGTTTCCCCCTTTATATCTTTCTCCCCCCCCCCCCTCCCTGTCTCTCTCTCTCCCTCTCTCTCTCTCTCTCTCTCACTCTGTCTCTGCCTCTCTGTCTGTCTCTCTCTACTAAGTTCATGTCTTGGCATCAACGCCCACTACAGTATAGAAGTATAGAGAAATTTGAAAATTCCTGATATTCATTGGAAAACGATCTGGTACCAGCTCCTTATTGAATTAATGATTTTTAACCTGATACGACAAGATTACTGCTTATAACAAGGTATCAAAGCACCACATTGTAATGGGTTTCAACTGGTATTGAATACTAAACTACATGTTACTAGAATAAATAATATAAATTACAAGAGACAAATATTTTTATGTTCTTAGATGCTTTTAATCATTGTTGTGTGTTTGTTTGTGCTCAGCGTTCACAATACACATATATAATTTACTAACAACTAACCTTTCAAATAATCAATAATCGAAACATGAACATAATAATTGACATTCACTTTATTTACATTTCATTTTGTAATATACTTGAGCAACAGCGTCCCAAGACAAAAAATACACATTGGTGATGGTGATGGTAACAGAGTAAAAGCACAATTTGATCATTACAGTAGGTAAATAGCAAATTAAATTCCTAAAAATGTTCCGCAATTCAACTTTAAGCCTTGATAAAAGTTTGATTGCTTTTTCATTCTTGATTTTTAGGATCATTGGAAGGCTTGTTTCTTCCCCTTCATATTGATACCACCTCATTGTAATAATGTAAAAATGTGAATGTTTTAATTTGATAACATTGGATATGTTGGAAAACCTTTTCAAAATGGTATTTCAACATTTCAAAATGTTTAAAAAGGTGAATATTTACCATTTATAAAGGTTGTGACTAATCCAACCTTTTGAAATGTTGATTAAAGGGAAATCAACCCCTGGCATTATTGTGCTATCATTGAATGAAGAAAAATCAGATGAACAAGCTGTGAAAATTTTAGCAAAATCGGACAACCCATTTAAAAGCTATGAATTTTCAAAGTCACAGAGAAATGACAATCCCTACTGCTGATGGGGATCCGTGCGATCGGCAATTTCGACGGAATCTGTGACGTCATGTCGGACAACTCCTCATTCACCCTGAATACAAAATTTCCCATTTTCTTCTTTTTCGGAAATGTCAACAAAATACAAATTTTCGGTTTGGGGGTATAGCATGTCTTTATCGATTCTACATGTATATTGAGAAAAATAATGTTGCCACCCTACTCTAAATTTTATTTTAATCAATTTCTAAAACTTTTGTGTGCGAAGAGAATGAGGAGTTGTCCGACATGACGTCACAGATTCCGTTGATGCTGCCGATCGCACGGATCCTCATGGATGGCAGTGATCGTCAAATCACGATGACTTCGAAAATTCATAACTTTTGAACGGATTGTCCGATTTTGCTCAAATTTTCATAGTTTGTTCATCATATTTTTCTTCATTCATTGAGAACATGACAATTCCAGGGGTTGGTTCTCCTTTAAGCATTTGCAATTTTAACAAGAATGGTTATGTCACCTTTGATACAAAACACCCCTGAATAAAGGTCAAAGTCAAAAGTAAAATGTTGCAAATCTACCAATTCACTACTTGATTCAATATGCATGTTTCTTGCTTACAAACGTTTTGTACACAGTATTCTTCAAACCTGTCGGTAATAACTGTACTACAATATTTGGAATCCGGTTTGCATATATTATTTCTCGCAATGTCGAGCAAGCCCCCGGCAAGCTTTTTAGTTGCCATGAACAAGCTTGGTCTTCAAAGTACGCATAACAGTTGCATCTATTAATAAATCTATTTATTGAATAGCTGTATAAACAGTAGACTAGTGAATTTGTTGCAGTGATGGTTGCATGTGTGAAAAAATGCAGTCTAAAACTTTAAACATTTCACTTTGCACCGAATTTAGGTGTACTGCACATTCCATTACAAAATCAAAAGAAATGTGGCATCATTGCAAAGATGAATTGACAAGCTTGGCATTGACAAGAACTTTACCAGTTCATTAATTGATGCCAATTGATGCAAATTTTATGCATACTTCTAATAAAGAAAATTGTTCTTGACAACCCCAAAGCTTATCCTGAGTCTTGCATGACAGAGCAGCAACTAATACATGCTAACCGGATTCCAAGCATTGTAGTTCAATTCTTGCTCACATATTTAAAGAATACCACAGAACCGTGTTTGATAGCAAAACACATGATTACATTTGAATCAATTAGTGAACTGGTTTATTCGATGATGGTAATTTGTAGAGAGAGCTAAAACCCTTAAAATTCAATTGCAGAATAGTTTTGAGGAGTTCACATGCATGCGTACAAATCATAATTAATATATTGGACTGTTAGTCAGAGGTAATTATATTGCTCTGGATTTCATAAGAGAAGAGAAAATGATTAACAAGGATAATTCATTTTAAATGAATATTCAGCAATTTTTTTTTACAATTATAGATTTTACAAATCAAATCAAAATTACAATATTTTTTCTTATTTATCAATAGTAAATTTTCAAACATATATGGTCAAACACTTTAAGCAAGGAATTTATTGAACATACATTGAAAATAAGGACAATCAAATATTGTATATTATTTCTAAAAATGCTGTTTTGTCTGCAATGTCATATACATAAAGCACATTAAATATTGATGGAGGGATGAACAATTCCTTTATCTTTACAATTAATTTCAATACAACATTACTTCCAAAATATTATGGGGATATGCTACATTTCAGACTTCGTGGACAAAAAGTACAAATCAGCCTATGTGAATCAGTAAGTATATATAAACAGTAAATTCCTTGTATTAGAATGGCATTCATCTTTGTAAACAAAAATTGGCAATACTTTCTTGTCTGCTCCATATCAAAGGGAATGTATAAAAAGCTTTTAATGTAAACTGCACATTGACATGGTACGGTAAATTGTTGTTTTTCTTTGTATGTCTAAAATAAAATAATTAATTTTTTTTTTTTAAATAAGACGTAACATGGAAGAGATTGATGCATAAACCTAACCATGTCTTCAGGATGTTTGTGCACAATTTGTGAAACATTATTATATCTTTAAAATATGAACATTTGATCTATATCTAAAATTAGTATGTTGAATGGATAAATCTACATTCAAATCAAATCAAATCACATCTATTCCAGAAGATATCGGCTGAAGACCAAGATGGTATATACTACTAGTAGACAAGAAATTCAAATAAATTCAGTTCAAATATATCTAGTTTAAATTTCAATTCAATTAAATTATCCAATTTTACTGGTGCATATTTGCCAATTGTTCAATTAAAATGCTAAGGAGTTGCATAAAACAAATTATTGTAAAAAAATTCATTAAAAAACATATTTTTGAACAAAATATATCACAGGTCCTTGTAGTACACTATAGTTGAAAATAATATATTTACTTAAATTGGCATTAATATGTTTAAAGTGTCATCACTGTCCTATTTCATTTAAGCTATTATTACTTTATTTATTACTTTATTCATTTTCATAAATTGACGTCATTTGAAGGTTATTATTCTAACTTTCGAGGTCATTTTACTGTCAATACCCATAAACACAATGCTTCACGTATCGTAACTGTACCAGAAAATACTGATAAAAAGTTAGAAAAAAAAATACGTTTTGTAATCTGCCATTTCCCGATAGCCCATCACCTAGCACAAATTTGAGGTTAAGTTCCAAAAGCCCCAGTCACATATAAGCCCCAATTCAACGCAACTCCTAGTCCAGTCGTGCACTATGTGACCTGATTAACTGCCCAAGAACATAGAGGGATGCATAACCCAGATCACAGAGGACCCAACTGGATTGAGAATAGTGCTGAATTATATTGAATCCGGCAATATATGTGATTGGGGCTTAAGGTATTAATGCTTGATATAAACAAATTACTGCCAGATGTGAACAAAACTTTGAAGAAAACGACGGAACCTTCTTGGCAACATAACCTATTTTGTTTTTATTTCGTTCGTCTTCAGAATTGAAACTTAGCAGCCACAGTAGCCTTGCAGAAAAAATTTACACAACTTTACACACAAATTTTCAAAATTATTTTAGACTCGGTTGCATGGTTACAAGACATTATCATAATAAGCAAAAGGCAAGCACTTTCATGGTTACGAGGGAACAAAATTGTCCATAAAAAAATCCATAAAATAACATATTTTAGAACTGCCTGAGAGTCAAAAATTGTTATAAATTTTGGAAAAGATAGCGTCAATATGAAGAACAACATAAAGTTGACTTTAAAAATCTGATTTTTTTTCTCCATTTGGAAAGCTCATACTCGCGATCTCATTACCAGGTAAGTAGTTTGATGTCACATACAAGTATGTTGGTAAGTGTGGGGCTTCATTGTGTTTTCTAATAATGAAAAGTCCATGTGATGGGACAAAAAGACTAAAAAAAAAAATGGCAAAAAAATGGCAAAAAAGACATCAATTTATAACTGATGCATGACCATATTTAGCTTATTTCCTGCAATTCACAAGAAATTCATCCCTTTTAACACACGAATAAGCATTCTTTCCTACTTTGAGAATACACAATTCTCTTGATCTTAGTCGAGCATTTGCAAATCTTTGGTGAGGGTTTGTCCATTGACATTTTACATTTCAAAACATTTATTACGATTTTTAGCACAATACTATAAAAAAGCTTAGTTTTATATATACAAGGCATTCACATACATCACAAGTGAGCATTGCTTTAGTGAATAATAAGCATTTTAAAACAAATATTACTTAAATATCATCATTCTATCTATTCACTCAATCATCAAGTTATCTATCAAAATGATCGTCAATTCTAATTCATTTAAATTCTCTTTCTAACAGTAAATAATCAAAATATGAGTGTTGCAAGAAAGTTGAAAGGAGCACTATGATTGGCAAATCATATGCACTTGTAAAAAGATGTGAATGTAACCATGGTTTTGATTGGCCAAAGAGGATTACAGATCTTCCAACCTTCTGGCTTATTGGTGTAAATTCAGTGTTTTCATCTCAATAGAATGACATAGAGGAAATTTCTTTTGTTCTCACATTTCCATTCATAAGGAGGTATTTGATTAAGTAGTTGATCATATTCTAATTTCTATGCTGATGAATATTCTAAAAGGTTGGCACGTCTGCAATATAAGCCAATATTTTGAAACATTGATGTGTTATTTTTTTCTTATTTTTGACAGTGCGTGTACACATTTGAATGTGCATCATACCAAGTGAAAAATATTAGCGATGGCCAGGACGACAAAATTCGCAAAAATAGAAAAAATGCAAAAATTGAAGCTTATACAGTCACTTGAATTTGCTTGCAACTTTCTTGTAACAACCTACAAGGTACATTAGTACTCTGTTTGTTGACATAATCTCAGAATCAAATTACAATCATGAATGAAAATCTAGACTTAATTCTCGTTCATCTGCAGCTCAATCATAAATATCTATAAATCTATCAACAAACCATGATCATGCATTGTGCGCCAAACCATTTTGTTTTGCATTGAAGCCTCAGAAACCCAGTACACCGTGAACAAATGTGAACGGATATCTTTTTTTCAATATCATGTTTAAAGAAAATATGCTTTTTAAAAATGAGAACAAATATTGTTAACAACCCAAACTTTGCCTCTTTTGTAGTGATGTATGAAGATACCATTAACAGAAGAGAATCCAATGAAATATCAAATGAAAATACTTTTGTTTAATATGGGTTATGTCATAGCTGTTATGTGAGCTTGAAAGGTGTCTCCTCCATTTACTCCAATATAGCTACTTTGTCACCCTTTAGTGATATTTTACAGTCTTTGAGAATCCTTAAATTCATAGGCATTAAACAGAACACATACAGAAAAATAAATGTGGACTTAGAATCTTAAGCCAACATTCAGTGGCACGTGAAAGTGCTTTTTTTAATTAAGAGTAATTTGAACATACAAAAAGTGTGATGAAAACTACAATTTTTACATTCCAACTGATTATCTTTTCGTAGAATGTCTTTAAAGCATTTTTTATTCATTTTAATTCATTTCCCCCCTATCTATGCAGAACAAAATGGTTTGTATCACAATAAACTACATTATTATACATTGTTTCTAATTCTTTTTATCAATTTTCATTTTATTAATTAGTACATATCTATTTATAACCAAATTCTACTAAATGGCAAGATAAAAATAATACACAAGAATTCTCCTTCAGTGGAGTGTTATATCTTTGAATTTCATTTACACCTCTAAGCAAAGAAGTTAATCTTTATGTTTCCCTGTGTCAGGAAAGAAACTTGATACAGTCCAATCACTTGTGTAACACAATATACTGTGAACATCAGAATTATTTTGTTTGATGCCTGTCATCACTATAAAGCTGAGAACAATGGGATCACATTGGGGACCCTGGGTCATTTTCATTGATCTGAGCTTTACAGTAATAGCAGGTAACCCCAAAAAATTGACTTTTACTGTACATGCAGTTCCATAAATCCATTTTTTTTTGCATATTGGTGTTCGCTGCCCTCTTGAGTTATAAACATTACAATGTCTCAGCTTTAGCTCCACATCCATGTACAACAAAATGAAAGTTATTCCATAATATAAAACTATCAATTATTCAGTGGTAAATTTCAGCTTTACATTAAGACCTTTGGACGAAACAGATAAATTCGATTTTCATTTTGATCTTGTCACTGCATTGTATTGCATCAATGAAAGTTAATTCGTGTGAAAATAAATTAAAAGATTTATTAATGAAAATCTGATTTACTTTATTCATACTATTTCTACACAGCAATTTGATGACTAGAAGTACAAAACAGTTACATCTAATTTGAAGTGTAGAGTACTTTGTATAAATATACAGAGAAAATTTCAAATGCTGTGTGATACGACAAAGAAAGTTGATAAGTAAACAATTAATAGAAATGGTGTAATCATTTAATGAGAGGGATAGGATCTCTGATAATGCATACATAATGTAAGAGATTCAGCTAAATTATTATGCCAGTATAAAGTTATGTATATGAACAACTTTTAAAGATTTCCATGTACAAAACATGAGTAACAATGATCTTTAATAGCCATTGTTATTTTGCACTTGATGAAGCATTATCATCTCAGTAAGATAATGTACATGGATCAGTTACAATCCATAGGGCCCCAAAATTGATGTTTAGTTGCCTTCCACTAACCAACTCTCTGACATTTGCCTGATCTGATTTTGAATTATTTATCTTACTGTAATTAAAAAAAATTCAAAGTATATATGACGTCAGTTACCCCTCAGAGCATGAAGAAAGCATTGATTATTAATCTTTCTACCTGGACAATAAGACAAACAGTCTATACAATCCAGCAAGGGCTTCTCAGGGAGAGTTGCAAGAAAGTTGTGACCAATTGCAAGCGGTTGACTGGGAGACACAAATGAAAATCGCTGTTTCATGGGCAAATTGTTAGAAGAGCAGACCATGCAAAAATGAAAATGAGCGTTTTGAGTTGCAACTGATTTGCACTTGATTGCAACTTTCTAGCAACATACTGTAGGTGTTCCAATAGTTATTTGACAATGCCATTCGGTGCTGCAAGATTGCGTATCATGGCAAGCCTATGCATGATATGCTAAGGCCTGATTCGGACAAACTCTGTTTAACTGATGAGCTCCCCATTTGCAAGAAGTCTTCCTATCGTTCATCATACTTAAAATGTATGCAGAATTATATGAGAAAGCATTTTAAGCACAAAACGATTGGTTTACTTGTCAAAACTTCTCATAGCTTGAAGATCTTCACAAATACCATATTAAGTAATACCTGCCTTGGGTAAATTTGTGGTAAAGAGGAGACCAACGGCATCCAGTTGGCTTGCATCTAATCATGTGTTTTAAAAGGACGTCCTAAAACCTGTTGTAGAAACACACAAGTGCAACGCAACCCTAAGAGAGTCAGCTCTACGATCCGGAGGAAATTGAGATTCAGGTTTACTTTTCACTAACGCCTAACATACAAGTGGATATAATAGGTTTCCATATCAAGAGCTGATCACCAAACTGTATTGCTGCTTCAATATTGGCCCCAGCCCGCAATCTTTAATGTCTTTGGGTCGGAGAGGTTATCAGAGTACACGGGCTGGACAACAGTTAGTTTCTGAATTTATTGTTTATCTATAGATGTGGTTCCCCAATTGTGAAGCCTATGATAAAATATCTTATTGGCATGATTTAACAAATATCACAAAGATCTGGCAGACAAAGCTTTGGATTCACACATTGCAAACATTCAGATAAATCATGTAACCGTTTTGAAAATGCAACTAAGGTTTCACACAATGTACCAAGGAAAAATGGCAACCGCTGTACAGAATTGGTTAAGTACTATTTCAGAAATATATTAAAACATAACCATGAGAAAATACCAGTGTGCGGCTACTTTCTCTTTATACTACACATGACATACATAACACCCTGTATTCAAGCGTGATTTTAAATGTCACAACTTTGATAGATAAATGGTTTAAATAAAGATTTCTAATTTGTTCTTGACTACACAGACGTCGCTTGACCAGGATCTTGCGGGTCTGGAACGACGGTGAGCGACGATTCTTCTATGATTGTTCCCGAAGCGTCTTCGGAAAGGTTTCGTGTCGAGTCTGGATCATGGAGCTCTACGGTTGTTGTTACTGGAGGTAGAATTCCTAAAACAGGAGAAAAAGAAGAAAAAAAATGGTTTCAAATATAAAATACATAATCTGTAATACATTTATTCAGCAAGAAATAGACACATATTGTGGTGCATTACTACACTTGAGGGGTATGATTCGAAAGTTACAATTGATTGCAAGTTGCAGTTGATCGGGTCGCGCCCATAAAAATAATTGAATGTTTCATGCGCGTCCTGTTAAATGGGCTTATCATGCACGAAAAGAAAAGCATGATACAATTTGCAACTGATTTGCAGTTGATTTGTGATCAATTGTAACGATGCAACAACACGCCCTTGGCATGATTTGAGGCTCTAGTTTGAGGTGACTATCTAATATGGGGTCTGTAACATAGAAGATGCAATTAAACTTACAATAAATATTACTCGTGAGTCTATGGCAAAGTGTGTAACAAAGAGATATTATTAATTGCAAAATTAATTGTATCTCCTTTATGTTACAGGCCCATGGTCAATCTAACTCAATGTGTGTCTTGAACAATGAAGTGTCACGCTGGAAAACTTCCACTGGAGAGGAAAATTAGAATTCTTATTGCAAGGCCCACAGGGAAAATAGATTATTGTTCTTGTTGCTATTGTTAGAAGTAGTAGTAGTAGTAGTAGTAGTAGTAGAAGTAGTAATAGTAGTAGTAGTAGTAATAGTAGTAGCAGCAGTAGTAGCAATAGTAGTAGCAGCAGTAGAAGTAGTAGTATTAGTAGTAGTGGTAGCAGCAGTAATAGTAGTAATAGTAGCCGTTTTTAGGTAGTATGGGTAGTCGCGTAGTTGCAGTAGAAGCAGCAGCAGTAGCAGTAGAAGTGCTAGTAGTAGTAGTAGTAGTAGTAGTAGTAGTAGTAGTAGTAGTAGTGATAGTAGCCGTTGTTAGGTAGTAATAGTAGTAGTAGTAGTAGTAGTAGTAGTAGTAGTAGTAGTAGTAGTAGTAGTAGTGGTAGTAGTAGTATTACTAGTAATCGTAGTAGTAGTAGTAGTAATAGCAGTTAGTAAAACAGTAGCATTAGTGTTAGTATCAATATCATCACTATTATCATTATTATACACAATGCCTTTGAGTTCATAAGATCGATCATGTTTCAGTCCCCAGATCTGCGATTGCTAGACCTTTGTCAGATGGTAATGTAACCAATTTGGCAAACTTCCTTGTCAAAAAGAGGGTAAATAGAACAGAGGAAGAAAAGAGCTTCCTATCTAAAAAACAAGGACTCTCCTTCAAATGTTTAGATTTATTGGAGTGTTAAATGAAAAAAGCTTGCTGGCTCAGCATTACTATAACTGTTTGTTACATACACCTCCCAAAAGAATTCATTGTTTCAAAAATCTTGCTCAGCCCATTTTGCAGAATGTGGTGAAAATATATTCAATACCATCAAAAATAAAAGTGAGAAATTCAAGAAAACTAGGGACAGTCTTTAAACATATCTTTAAAACATATCTTACTTTGCACCCATTTCCTTCATTTGATTCAAATGCTAATCCACTTTCAGTAGATTAGCATTTTAATCAAATGAAGGAAATGGGTGCAAAGTATCATCAAAGATTGAAAGGCACCATTGTAATCCAACAACACAGGTATTTTGGGGCAATGACCCTAACAAGTGAAGTGAATCCCCAAGAAGACAAAAGAAAAAAGAGGAAGGAGAGCATGAGGGACGAGTTGAGGGTGCATGCTGCACCAAACATTATCTAGCAGGTACGGACAGTTGAGGAAGCGGCTCAAGTAGCAGACGTTGTAGATTGGAGCCATGGCCAAGTCATATCAAAAGATGTTACAAGACGGTAGTTACTACTGCTTCTCCTTTTGCAGTTCAACTCTGTGACAGCTGGACCATGATTAATCCAGCAGGATGAAAGTCTATTTATTTAAATCAATACTATTTGGAGTGGAAAAGGTACATTCCACAATATATTCTTAATTCTTTTATCATAAATTCTACCTGCATCATTTATGCAGACTTGAAAATCAAACTTCTTTTCTTTTTTTCTTGTTGAACAGTGATTAGTTTTCTGGCAAACTGTTCAGGCCAAAATATCAATACCCTCTGTGGCTATGCTGTAGATCAGTACCTCTTATGAATCTAATTCTTCATTTTCCCCTACAACTAGACATCATTCCTTCACATACCTTCTGAACTAGATGACCCATTCCGACTCTCTACTGACTCGTTACCGTCCGAGTGTCGATCATGCTCCACAGCTATCATCCTGACATAGCGCCCTCCTGTGGTGGACCCGTTGCTAAGAAGCGTTCTAACTGGCTCTACGTGCTGACCGTTCCCAGCTTCGTTGCCATCCTCCGCCCCAGACCCGAATGCTATCTGTCCGACTTCTAAGATGTAATGGGCCTCCTCCGTCGGAGGAACTGGCATCTATAAGGAGGGCAAGAAGAAATGGAAGAATGTGATAAAAAGATATAGTTGAAATTCAGTATAACGAGGTACTTGGAACCATCAAAAACACATTGTTAGAGCAGTAATCTTGTTAGAGCAGGGTTGAAAACAACAACAACGAGCTGGAACCAAACTTTTACCTCCAATTATCAGGAATACTATTCTATCAGATCCCTTTATGATGAGTTTCCACTGTATCACACCTGATGGTGTCATTGATAAATGAAAAAGAGAGAATGATCCTTCATAACATTTCTGTGTTGTGTCAGGATTATTAATACATTTAATATCAATCCCCTGTAAATTTATTTCTACTGTATTGTGGATCATCCTGTTGCTTGATCTTCATTCTCTGGATCGCTATCATCATTGCACAATCACTGTATCAGATTCGTTCTTGAACAACCCATGTTTATATTTTGTTGTTCATTATTCAACCCTTCTGTTTTTTGTTTTTGTTCAATGACTTTGTGTACCAATTATGTATATCAATTGTAAATATTATGATTGCGATTTTCAAGGCGCTGTTTTGAAGGGACCAGTTTGCTTAGTTTTATCTTATCTTATTTGTAGTGGCTATTTTCAATTAAGATGTATAATTTGAAGAAAATACAAAACATCGACACTTCCCTTCTCTGGTTAAGGTTGTCACATACAATGTAGATTGTGGAATAGTGGAAAAATAATACAACAGGTAAAAAAATGCAAGGAATTCAGGTTTTCAAAAAGTGATTATCTATTTCAATCAAACCACTGAAAATATATTTTCATTTTCATGTAAGACACAAGAACATTTGCATTCATAGTTTCAACCAAAATGTTCTTGGGAAACAATGGGATTTTCATTTCAAAGAACAGCCAAACTGTCATGTTTTCTAAAACAATATTATCTCCTCACCCTTTTCCTATTCTTCTTTCCTTTCAACTTTGAATCTTTCTGTAGTCTGCAAAAGCAGACATAATATTGGCAGGGGGTCTGGTGCTGTTTGTAACGGCTATACTCCCCCCTCTCCCCCCCCCGACAACATCACTATAATCGGGGAAGGCCTGTAGGCATGCGCCTCATTTATCCATATCCTTCTTTCAACCTCCTCCTCCTCCTATTCCTGCTCCTCCCCCTCCTACTTCTCCTCCTCGTACATATTATATTCTAAACCCTTTCCTTCTTCTCCTCCCCTCCCACTCCTCCTCCTACAAATCTCCCTCTTCTTAACCTTTTCCTTCTTCTCCTCCTCCTCCTCCTCATCTTCTCCCTTTCCTCATTCTACTTCACCTTCCTACTCCTTGCTTCCCTCCCTCCCTCCCTCCCTCCCTCCCCCTTGTTCTCCATCTTCTCCTTCCCCTCCCCTTCACATTTTCACAAATGCCTAAAAGAGCATCACATGCTGCACATGGTGAGAATGCAGTCTAATGTTTGTGGAAACAGTCAATTACAAGCTGTGTTGCAATGTTTATCAGGACTGCTTGCAGCACTAGACGTTTAAACTACAATATGCATTATTAAAGTGCATAATTGTACAGATATGTCAACCTTTGCAGGATATGCAGGAGGTAAAAATTGAATAATGCTACAGCTGAACAAAAGTCAGAGATGCATGACAATGATGAACATTCTCTTTGGTATTCACTTGTGATGAAACCTAAAATTCATAAGAAAGTAGACTTCATGCATATGTGGAGGCGCAGTGTTATGGTGGTTCTGACTCTCTCCTGTAAACTAGAGGGTGGTAGGTTTAAATCCCACCCATGGCGTTAATTTACTGCAGCAAGAAATTCACATTGTGCTGCACTCAACCCAGGTAAGATGTATGGGTATCTGGTAGGAATCTATTCTTTTAAAAAGTGTATGTGCCTAATATCTGCACTGCTAAAGCTAGGGTAATAAAGCTGCAATTGTAGAGCTCTTGAAGATTTCTCATGAAAGGATGAAAAGCGTAATACTTTTATCATCGTTATCCTTATTATTTTTTAGCATTATTATTACTATTATAATTAATAATATTATTATTATGATTATTATAATTATCATTATTAATATTATTATTACTAATATTATCATTATGGAATGGATGGCATCTCTGCCGTTGAATGCAACACTATGCAGTGTTGTGCATGTTATTAGGAGTGTCTACTGTACCAAGTGTAAACTGGGCTTTTATTAAAGCACACTGTACGTTCAAGAACCCATTTCCTCTCTGCCAATCAATGTTGGCTGAAGTTCAACATGAACTTTGTGAATTTATCGCCTTCCNCATTTTCATGTAAGACACAAGAACATTTGCATTCATAGTTTCAACCAAAATGTTCTTGGGAAACAATGGGATTTTCATTTCAAAGAACAGCCAAACTGTCATGTTTTCTAAAACAATATTATCTCCTCACCCTTTTCCTATTCTTCTTTCCTTTCAACTTTGAATCTTTCTGTAGTCTGCAAAAGCAGACATAATATTGGCAGGGGGTCTGGTGCTGTTTGTAACGGCTATACTCCCCCCTCTCCCCCCCCCGACAACATCACTATAATCGGGGAAGGCCTGTAGGCATGCGCCTCATTTATCCATATCCTTCTTTCAACCTCCTCCTCCTCCTATTCCTGCTCCTCCCCCTCCTACTTCTCCTCCTCGTACATATTATATTCTAAACCCTTTCCTTCTTCTCCTCCCCTCCCACTCCTCCTCCTACAAATCTCCCTCTTCTTAACCTTTTCCTTCTTCTCCTCCTCCTCCTCCTCATCTTCTCCCTTTCCTCATTCTACTTCACCTTCCTACTCCTTGCTTCCCTCCCTCCCTCCCTCCCTCCCTCCCCCTTGTTCTCCATCTTCTCCTTCCCCTCCCCTTCACATTTTCACAAATGCCTAAAAGAGCATCACATGCTGCACATGGTGAGAATGCAGTCTAATGTTTGTGGAAACAGTCAATTACAAGCTGTGTTGCAATGTTTATCAGGACTGCTTGCAGCACTAGACGTTTAAACTACAATATGCATTATTAAAGTGCATAATTGTACAGATATGTCAACCTTTGCAGGATATGCAGGAGGTAAAAATTGAATAATGCTACAGCTGAACAAAAGTCAGAGATGCATGACAATGATGAACATTCTCTTTGGTATTCACTTGTGATGAAACCTAAAATTCATAAGAAAGTAGACTTCATGCATATGTGGAGGCGCAGTGTTATGGTGGTTCTGACTCTCTCCTGTAAACTAGAGGGTGGTAGGTTTAAATCCCACCCATGGCGTTAATTTACTGCAGCAAGAAATTCACATTGTGCTGCACTCAACCCAGGTAAGATGTATGGGTATCTGGTAGGAATCTATTCTTTTAAAAAGTGTATGTGCCTAATATCTGCACTGCTAAAGCTAGGGTAATAAAGCTGCAATTGTAGAGCTCTTGAAGATTTCTCATGAAAGGATGAAAAGCGTAATACTTTTATCATCGTTATCCTTATTATTTTTTAGCATTATTATTACTATTATAATTAATAATATTATTATTATGATTATTATAATTATCATTATTAATATTATTATTACTAATATTATCATTATGGAATGGATGGCATCTCTGCCGTTGAATGCAACACTATGCAGTGTTGTGCATGTTATTAGGAGTGTCTACTGTACCAAGTGTAAACTGGGCTTTTATTAAAGCACACTGTACGTTCAAGAACCCATTTCCTCTCTGCCAATCTATGTTGGCTGAAGTTCAACATGAACTTTGTGAATTTATCGCCTTCCTTTCAAATGCACTCTGGGTCTATATGAAAAGTGATAGCAATATAGACGGTTCGTGAGAAAAATCCATTAATTGGTATGAAGCTGATGCGTCATTTACAATCATAACAACGTCTACCAAAGCAATGCTTTACATGAACTGTGCATTTCATAACATTCAGTTGCAATCTAGTCAAAGGTTCATACTTTGTCAATAGACACAAGTATCACTATTTTATAGTGTTATGACTGTAAGTTATGATTGTATACTGTACAATGATGACAAAGCCTAATTTCTATCAGAATGCATTTGGCAATATATCGATTACCTAGAGCTTTCCCACAGCAGAGTCTGTTTTAAACCTGTTTCTAGCATACGCACTTACATGTACCAGGCTAAATTCAAAATCCCTAGCAAAACTTATAAAAATGAATTACAATTACCCTAAATCACTGGAAGGTGTAGCATTATTACTCATGGTTTTCTTGGTAGCATTGATTTCATAAGACCATTTATACATGTAAGAACTGCAGACATACCAAATCTAGCATCCATAGGAGGTGTTGTTCAAAATCAACTGCAAATCAACTGCAACTTTGCAAACTGTAATGTGCATGTTCATTCACGTGTGGTATGCGCATTTAACAAAGCGCGCATGAGACAATGAGTCTGATTGGCGCGTTTCCATCAACTGCAACTTGCGATCAATTGCAACTTTTGAACAACACCCCCTTAGCCCCACGAGAATGGTTACCATGGTTAAAAAAGCATGCTAAAAATTACTGGTGGTTTCGGGTGCTTCAGTGAGCAATACGAGTAGTGGTTGCAGGAGGTTCAGTTGCTAAAGGGTTAAAGGACTTCCTAGAGCAAAACTATTAATCTCTGCAAAGTAGCTATCTTCAATCTGGGGGCTACAAACCCACTTTCCTGAATGCCCAGGGCAACAAAATTGATCCATTATTGGGCAAGTAATAAGATTGTCACATGCCCAAAATGGCATAGAAATTGTGTTTGGGCCATTAATTTGATAAGCCACTTGTGCTATCAGGCAAGTGGTGAAAAAATTCTTGCAGCACCCTGTCAATACTACAAGACTGAGGATGTAGTCCAGTTGAGGACTCTGTGTTCTTATAGCATTCTGCCTCTGCACATATCCTTGCCTTGAATGTGTGCAATCAGAAAGGTATGTGACACTCTGTGGTTGAGTCTTGTCGTCCTGTGTATTCAGGGCACAGATATGTGCAGAGGCATGTGATATTAAAACATAGAGTCCTCAACTGAACTAGTGAGGGTGCTGTGTATGGATAAAGACTATTCATCACCAGCCAATGCTAATGTCATATAAATCACAAGTTGAAGGTCAATAGCATAGCAAGCAGAATTCCACAACCAGCAGTTGGGGGAGGTTCACACCAGAGCTGATGAACTTGAATTTCAACTTGTGGTCTCTCGATAGAATTCAAATTCAGGAGGGGGCTTGTGGGGAGGCTTGTGGGGGGGGGGGGGGGTGGAAGTCTTGAAACCTAAGCTCTATCACAGCAAAACTTATGGATTTGAATCTAACAGTAAACCTATTCGCATCTTCACAGCATTTCGTCTCAAAACTTTTGTATCACAACCAAAACGTTTTAAGACAGAAACTTTATTAAAGCCCTACGTCTGAACTGCACTACTGACATCAGAATTCCACAGCCAACATTTGGGGGAGGTTTTATTGCCAGTTATCAGATCCACACTTCATCTCAAGAACTTGAATTTGCGGTTTCTTGGAAAGATTTCAACACATATATTGATTGCTTCGAGCAGTAGCACAGATGCCAACCGTTCATAAATATGCATGGGGTATCTTTTGATTCAAGGCTTTCAGAGTGACAGGATGAGAGTATGGTAATTGTTAGCATATTTTTTTCTAAATTTTGTTCAGCTGTTGCATTATTCACATTTAAATTTTGACCTCATGCATATTCCGGAATGGCTGACATCCCCCTCCCCCCCCCCCCAAGTGGGAGTAATGTTGGCTTGAATCTAACTGTGTTTCCAGCAGAAACAAAAATGGATAATAGATTCTCATATCCAAAGCTGATTTGGTCAAAACAAAAATAGAACAAGTTCTAAATCACCACCAAAACAAACCATCATCCTTTTGCGGTGGGCATTGTTTGGTTTTCCAGTAAAAACAAGGATATACTGGGAATTTAAATTGACCACAATACTACAGTGATGTAGGTTCTCTTAAAAAAAAGGAAATAAAGGAAATACATTAATGAATGTGAGTGTTTAAATGAATGTTTAAGAAAACAACAACCAGATAAATCAAGGGCCTAAGTTCAGTAGAAATGGATAACTGGAATGCATAAAAGACCCCCAAATATATATGTGTCAGTATTATAAAATGTGTGCCATCTTCAAAATCAGTCGGTCAAAAGATTTCTTTTAATTTCATTGTTGTAAGGAATTTTTTATGGGCAAGAAGTCTATTAGGGACAGTTAATAAATCGAAAGAATCTATCAGAACAATTTTTAGGTTATTAATAGAATGCCTTCATAAAGCTTTAGTGTATTTTATAAGAAAGGAGAGAAAAAAGAAAATCAAGTCAGATCATATGATTTCATATGTCGCTCAACAGAGGACAAACAAAAGCAATTAACAAACATTATGATATAAACATAAGAAAAAAATAACCATTTTCAATCAAGTTTATGAAAATAGCATAAGACTGGTTGCTCCTTCCATTTTACTTTATTATCAGTTGAATGGTGAAACATCTAGGCTTATCATAAAACTATTCGGAAAATCTTGTACAGTGCATGTACATGTGAACGCTGCCTTTTAACTGCCACTCCAGTTGAGAACTCTGTGTTCTAATAGCACATGCCTCGGCACATATCCTTGCCCTGAACAGAAAAGGGTCTACACTCAACCACAACACACATATCCCTCTGATCACGGACTTTGTGGTTGAGTGCTATGCAGTCCCCGGGCGTTCAGTGCAAGAGAATATATGCAGAAGTGAATGCTATAAGAACACAGAGTCCTCAATTGATACTATTTAACTGCCAGACATACAGCTGGGAAGTAGAGTTTAATTGGTTGACTGGGGTGTAGGGGTCATTGTGATAGAGAGATTAATTACTATCTGGAAATTCTTTGGAAAAAATAGGAGAACATTGTGACATAAACATTAAAATCATAACCATTTTCATAAATACTGATGAAAATGCCTCAAGTTCTTTCAATTATTATCAGTCAGTTAAATGGCGAAAAATCTATGCTTAATATCGTAAAAATATTTGGAGAATCATCATTCATGTACAATACATGTACGTGTGAAACTGCCATTTAACAGCTAGTCTCATATACCCCTCTGATCGCGGACGCTGTGGTTGAGTGTTATGCAGTCTCTGTGCCTTCAGTGCAAGAGAGGTGCGTGCTATCAGAACACAGAGTCCTCAATTGATACTATTTAACCGCCAGACATACAGCTGGGAAGTAGAGTTTAATTGGTTGACTGGGGTGTAGGGGTCATTGTGATAGAGAGATTAATTACTATCTGCAGAGTTTGATGCACACAACAGTCTGGGGCTCATGAACCATCCTTGCTTGTCTAAAGATAGCACGTTGCTATTGATAGTCGAGTGAGCTGATATGATGCTACAGTACATACTTCAATGTAATGGATGATGCTTGGTACTGTATGTAATAATATGCTTGCTTTGTACTGTGGTTCCGATTCATACTTTTTTAATATCAGGGCATGAATTAATCCAACGCCATCGAAGGCCAGGATTTTGGTGCCCTACTGACTGGCCTTAGAGCCCAACTCAATATCTTAGGATTTCTTGCACTCATTTTTTCTTATATCCATTTGTGCCATAATACAAAAATGTAGCTGAAGTAAAAAGGTGTTGCCCTTATAACAATGAAATCTTTTTGTTGTACCAAATAGGATACTTAGGTGCAAAAATTAACGTAAATATATGCTCTGCTCAATTTGAAATCCTTTTTCCACAATTAGGTTGTAAAACTGTATGCCAACATTGATAATAAATTATATGAAATGGGATATAATTTATGAAAATACAATTTACTGTTGAACTTAATAACAAAAGTACATCAATTTTGAGGCCCTTCTTTCAAGCAAAGGACATGAATCTCATGTACTTTTCCACGATTTGATACATTACGATGTCATTTTCAAATAATTTTTTTCGTACAAATTGCATTGTACCACATCAATTTATGAAACTTAGTCATAGATAGGGCAGCAAAATTAGCTAAATAGAAATCAATTTATTACTTTATCCACTGAAATAATTAAGCACAATCAAACAAAATTCAATTAACAATTTAGGAATGACATTTCAAATTCTTTTAGTGCCTAGCATGAGGTGTGTTAAAACCTCCTAAACTCAAGAATATACTGCTCTGACAATATATTACTATTCCACATTCAATTAAGCACTCAGATTGTTGAGAAAACACTTAGCATGAGAACATTACTGTCACAATATTAAAGGGGAACACAACCCTGAAATTGCATCACTGAAGAAAACTCATCATGAGATGTTTTAAAACCTCCTGAACTCAAGAATATACTGCTCTGACGATAAATCACTCTTGCACATTCAATTAAGCACTCAGATTGTTGAGAAAACACTTAGCATGAGAACATTACTGTAACAATATCAAAAGGGGAACGCAACCCTGAAATTGCATCACTGACTGAAGAAATATCATCAGATGAACAAACTGAAAACTTGAGCAAAATTGGATAATCGGTTCAAAAGTTATTAATTTTCGAGTTTTCTATGGTATTGCCATCACTGCCACTAGTGGGGATCTGTGCACTCAGCAACGTTGACAGAATCGGTGACGTCATGTCAGACAACTCCTCAGTCACTCTGTATGTAACATCTTACATTTTGTTCCTTTTTTTTCAGAAAAGGAAAAAAATGTAGATTTTTCGCTTGTGTAAAGCATTACATTATCGATTCTGCATGCATTTTAGAAAGAATTTTGTTGAACTTTTTTACATATAAAGTGTATGAAGAATTGTCCACGAGTACATCACCGATTCTGCCAAATTTGCCGACAGCACGCATCCCCATCACCAGCAGGGATCATGATATCTATAAGAGTTTAAAGATTCATAACCGTTGAACAGATTGTCTGATTTTGCTCCAATTTTCACAATTGATTCATCTAATTTTTCTTTGTTCTAAAAGAGCACAATAATCCCAGGGGTTAGTTCCCCTTTAATTTAAGCACAGTCAATGCTAAGTAGATTAGGATGTATTGCATTAGCAACTGAATCTCCTCGATCTACGATTTATGGTCGTCTGATTACAGATATGCGAAGATGAGAAAAAGATGCGAAGATGAGAAAAAGATGCGCAGATAATCTATGATGGATGTAGGCTAACTTGATAAATGCTCGAGGCATTTGGGGGAGATAATTATCTCAAGTGATTTGAAAAGTGGATTTAAATGATGCCAATCGCGTAATTTAAAACCTCTAGTCTGACTCTTATTACAATGAGGATGTATCTTGACATGACCAATGTACAGTATAGTGTTAATCACAAAGCATATGTCATGAATTTACCCTTCTTTTTAGGGAGAGGGCTGTCTTTTTTGATATAGTGTGCTTTTTTTTACACTTTCAAACAATATGTTGCTAATTATCCTCTACCATGTTATTGTTAATCACAAAGCATATGAATTTATCCTTCTTTTTTTTTTGGGGGGGGGAGGGGGGATTCTGATTTTTTATCAAGAATATAGAGTAGGTGGGGTTTTTTTGGTTACTTTCAAACAATGCTTCTTGTTTGTTGTTAGTTATCATCTACAGTTGTACGATATTATTGTTAATTACACACCATATGTCATCAAATAATCCTTGTTTTAGGGGTTGGGAGCTGTCATATTTTCATGAATATGGGGTAGATTTTCTTACACTTTCAAACAATATGCTTTTTGTTATTAAATCATCATCTAAAGTTGTACCATCTTATTGTTAATATTCACATACCATGGGCATGTAACATAAAAGATGCAATTAAACTTACAATAAATATTTATCGCAAGTCTATTGCAAAATGTGTACCAAAGAGATGCAATTAATTGCAAGATTAATTGCATCTCTTTTATGTTACAGGCCCCAGATGTCATAAAATTACCCTTGTTTTGGGGATGCGTGCCGTTTTTCATGAATAGGTGTTTTTTACACTTTCAAACAATACTAAATGTTTGAAATTGACTATCATCTTATCATTTTTTTTTAGTGCAAATGATTCTTTCTTCTATCATTAATTACACATTTCACATTTGTCTGATTGAATGAATGAAAATAAATGTATCCTACTGAATATTCATTTTTTTAATTTCTTTATCTGGGTAAGGAGTAACGACAGAGTAATTTGAACGGGGGAAAAGTTTTACTTGTCCCTGATGAATATTGTTAATAGCTTTATTTGTATTGTTAATATTTGTATTTGTTNTTCTGCTTTTTTATCAAGAATATAGAGTAGGTGTTTTTTTTATTTAAAAAAAATAATTCTTGTTTGTTGTTAGTTATTATCGACAGTTGTACCGTCTTATTGTTAATCACACACCATAAGTCACAAATTTACCCTTGTTTTAAGATGTTGTTGTTGGAGTTTAGGGGCGTTTATCAATCCTACTGGATTATCTACGCCTTGTTTTAAGAGCTGGGAGCTGTCATTTTTTAATGAATGTGGGGTAGATTTTCTTACACTTCCGAACAATACTACATGTTTTTTGTTAATTATCATCTTATTGTTAATATTCACTTTATACAATATGTCATGAAATTATCCTTGTTTTCTTTGGGGATGTGTGCTTTTTTTCATGAATAGGTGCTTTTTACACTTTCAAACAATTACTAAATGTTTGTGGTTTATTACCATCTTATTATTTTTTTTTTTTTAGTGCAAATGATTCTTTCTCCACATTTCAAATTTGTCTGATTGCATGAATAAATGTAACTATATCCCACTGAATATTCATTTCTTTTAAATTTCTCTATCTGGGTAAGGAGTAACGACAGAGTAATTTGAACGGGGGAAAAGTTTTACTTGTCCCTGATGAATATTGTTAATAGCTTTATTTGTATTGTTAATATTTGTATTTGTTTTTTTACATGATTGAGTTATGCAAAATGAATCTTGAATCTTGATGAAAGAAAAACAATATCACACTTGAACCATAGAAATATACTATCAGTCATATGATCAATCTTGAATTCTTATGCGTGTGTTGATTTGTTGATAGTCAGATAAAGAAAACAAACATTCCTTACAAGCCAATAAATTTAAAACAAAAAATATTGCGTAAGTTTGTTGGGAATTGGCCAAATTGTCAACGAGATTTTAAAATTGCTAGAGATTATATTTGTTTTTTTTACAATGTACTCTGGTGAACTTGCAAATTTGCGAGTGCACTCGAATCATCAGCAATTTATGTCAATCCACAATGAAGCACAGTAATTATCAAGATACGTTTATTTGAAAGTAAAAAATCTGATGTGCTGGGGAGTTCTAGGCTGAAGAAAACCACTAAGCTACATTGTACATAAATTGAGGATATATTTTACAAGCAGTGCTTGTGGTAATATTTTAACACACTCATGTTCTCAGATATGGATAATTTATCTCATCTACAATTGTTGAACAAAACGTGATTAATTTTGTTTATCATAAACAGGTTGCCATGGTTTCCTCTTCGTATGAAAATTATAGAAA
>BQKZ01008156.1:0-11805 GCA_036244855.1 Temnopleurus reevesii | reverse complement strand
CCCCCCCACTCTCTCCCCTTTCTTTCTCTCTCCCTCTCCCTCTCTTAATCTGTCTTCTCATATTTTACCCTTATTTTCCATCTCATATCTGCCTTTCCCGCCCATTCCCTCTCTCTTCTTGTTCACTTTGCTTCCCTGCTTTCTGGCCTCCCCATTTACGGGATCGAAGCAGGGTAGCATGTCATACATTATTCTCACGGTGGATGAATATCACCCATCCAGCATAATACTATCCCAAGTCTCCTCATATACACCCTATTATACTATCGCCTGGTGAATATATACCGATGCCTTGGGTGTGATCTCTCCTCGTGTATTCATTTTTCGATCAAAAAACAACTAAACTAACATGATAGGAGGTGTATGAAATATGAATGTTAAAAGGTATACGTCTACATATTCTTTGCATCAGGGCACGGTCGCGTCATTTCGCTTATGAAATATGCAGACGACGACGACGACCAAATAATTGGGTTGTGTTAGAATCGCATAAAATTCGTTGCGCGCCATAATTTATGCACAAACGGGATATGAGAAGTGAACGGATATATAGAACTCAATTACCCCAGATATGGTATTTGTCAATGTTTTTGATTGATCACGAAATGTCGTATTAAGGTTTCAATAAATTAAATTTTGGGAACGCTGCATTCGGGTCCTGCACTCTTACAAATAATTTACGAACATTTTAACATCTGAAAAGTCCCATGGCAGCCTAGTGAAAAGAAAAAGGCTTTATATAATACAGTCCGCTTTCGATTGTTACTTTCGGCGGTTACCATGGTAATTATATGTCGTATGTTAACCATATATGTCTGCATGGTTGTCTCCTTACACACAAACAACATCAAAACAATGTTTTTCCACAACCTACCAGAATAAAAAATCATTATAAAGATCACCATCTCTAGATTGAAGTACTATTCGAAAGAAAAAATGATTATTAAAGAGACGAAGGAGAAAAGGGAGTCGACCACTCAAATGTGAGATTAACATTTACAAGGTTAGAACAGTGACAACATTTTCAAAATTGTGAAGAAAAAAAAACCTTTTTCAAACCAATTGTACTCAACCGTTCAGTATTGAATCTAACATGTACATTAACCATTTTTAATGCTTGCAGTTCCTCCAACTTTTTGATCAACAAAAAGATGACTAAAAGAAGAAGAATGAGGGGAAGGAGAGGTAGACTGAAAAACAAGAAGACGAAGAAAGAAGAGGAGGAGACGGAAGAGGAGAGTGCAGGAAAGAGGAGAGATAAGAAAAACGTACATGTAGAACATTAAATGTAGAACATGAAACGAAAACAAATCTTAGAGAAGATTCCTAAACGTGAATTAGTAATTCAAACCCTCGGCGTCCGTGTCTGGTCTGGGGGTGACGGAGGGGAAAACAAGTGCTTTTGACGAAAATTGTATCTTTATCAAGAGTAACAACTAAAGAGGAGAAGTGCAGTTATGGAGAATATAATGAGCTTGAGAATTGATGGAGTAGACGGAGGAAGACTGGTGGGTTTCGGGTGGCACTTAGTCTAATTACGACATGATGCACTAAGGGATGAAGCTCCCGATGAGGTACTGTCGCAAAGAACTGACGAATGGCGCAGGGTCGTAGTAAATAGGGGTATCACTGTGACCAGAAGGGACAAAAGCATCGGACAAAGTAAACAACCACTATTCAAGCATTAAATACAGCTAGATGGACACAAACGGAAATTTCTATCCTTCTTATTCTGTGGAAAAATGTTACAACAATGGCACCTGGGATTCGCTTTTGTGATGATAAAGATATTGTGAATGCTTGAATGAAGTTGTTTACTTTGTCCCGGTCATATGACACTTCTGCCCAAAGTATATTCCAATGTCGTAGCCGATTGGTTCCTTGATTTTGTTTCATAAAGCTGTTCGTATATAGAGGTACTCACGACTCTACGCAGGACTGGTGACCCTTTCCTGTGTGTTATCTAAATGACATAGGAATTATTGAGTGCAAGAAAGGATCACCAGTCGTGCGCAGTGTCAACCAAGAGTCTCTGATATCCATCTGATCGCGCCTCCATGAGGTATGCGCGATCAGATGGGTATGTGAGACTTCGATTGAATCCTGTGTGATAAAGTGCAGAGATGGTGGCTATATTAGCACACAAAGTCCTTAACTAGGAGATTGGTTTCGATTGAGCAGGGGCCATTTCATAGAAATTAGTTCGTGTGACATGAGGGATTTTCCGACAGTTGCTTTAACAACAGTAAGCGGAAGTGGTTTTAAGCCAATCAAAATCAAAGATTTCACTGGATTTCTCCGCTGACTGATCTGCTGATTGTGTTTCTGACAAAGTTTCATGAATGGCCTCCTGATAGCACATTGCGCATGTTGTGGAACAATATTTGGTCACCAGACCCGCAACTCGGTGTTATGGGTTCAATAGTGAATGAACCCCGCCATCGCAAACAGGCCCTGTTCATCATGTAACAGGTTGGGAAGGATGTACTTGTATAGTGCAATATTGGATATGAAAAGTGCTCACAATTACTATTTTCTAATCACCAAAAATTTTGCAGGTGCAATACTTTTCTTTAACTACTAGTAAATGGTATACTTCTATTGATTTCATCATCGTATAGGCAGTAACATTTGTAATATGAGAAATTTAGCCTTACTTACATCATACCAGTACAGTTGTTCACTTTTTGCCATGTGATATTTTGATGCTATTGACCATACTCACTTGGTCAACAATTGATGCCTAAATGAACATAATGACGTTATTTTGCCGCTAGTCATTAGACGGTCGTTGAGTAAAATATCTCCTACCTTTTTTTCTGCTCGAAAACAACCCAACATCTTTGACGCGTTCCCATGAGACTTTCTCGCTCTCCCATCACGTAGAGTTGACATGGGTAATCCATCATGTCTTCGGCTAGTGGGAACGCATGCTCATGCCCGGAGGTGAGTAAAGGTTTTGATGAAGGGGGTCGCGAAAAGGAGGGCGTAATTTACTCTACAGCCCTAAAGAAAATAAGTTTGTCAGTTCGTACATCTATATATCTGCTATCAGACGAAGGCATCCATGTTTGCGGTATATTCAACAGAGTCAAACAGTCAAACAGAGTCTGTTCTGAAATCCCACGTTGAAAGTTTATCGTTTGCCAATATTGATCGCGTTAATTCTATATCGTGTTTCTTTTAGATTTAGACCAAGTTTTGTGTAGCTTGTGTTGAATTTGGTGTCATATTTGCACCACAAATAGTTGTTGATATGAATAATAGGAAAATCTAATTTCAATACCCATTGACACCTGACGGGTTAAATGTTTCTCTCCCAAGACACCTTTATGCTAAATACTCGCCTGATATTAAGGAAAGGTACAATTTTAGAACATAATAGTTCTACCCCCTCAAGATTACTTTTGTTGTAGATTACACGCTCACCAACAAACTTAACGCCATTTGGAACAAGCTTTGCACCTTTTCAATTTGCAACAAAATTCACATTTGTATTTGAAAATGTAATACATTTTGAATGAGTATCGGGGCATTAGCTGATGAATTATGACATTATGACATATTTAATGAATTAATGCCCATCTATTCACCAGTGTCAGCCGCTACTATAGCTAATGGTTGTGACCTACTGGTGCACTTTAGTATGAAATTGATTACACCTTTCAACCTTTATTCCTCCGTACTCGCTAATGCGAGTTGGGTTATATCCAAACGACTTTCCTGCCTTTCGACTTTGATTGATTCCCCCATTGAAGTGCCTGAATGTCACATATTTTTCTCTCTTGATATGAAGTGTTAAATTGGTGCTATTTGGAGTTTATTCTTTCATTATTCCATTGAAAATTTTTAAATAAGTACCTTTTACTGTGCTATTTAAAATGTTTGGATAATTTTCTTTGTTTTTTGAAAAGTCAAAACATCTGAGAATGGCCCGACCTTATTTATTTTTGCTTTTCACACAAATTTAAAAAATCACTATAAAATAAGGTAAACATGTGACAAGAAAATCATTTTCAGATGTTCATTGGTTTTTCTAAGTCTCATTTCTCTCATGAACTGTGTGAAATTTGCTTGAAAAAAAAAAGAATAAACTTTTTCCGTCCGACCGATTTTTTTCGAAAATTATTTGGAAGGCATGAGAATTACAATATTCTTGGGCCAAAGACTATTCTTATATGATTCTTGTTCAATTTATCCATCCACCTGTGATGCTAATTCAATGCCAGATGCAAACACACTATCAAAAACAAAATTATACACCCTTGGCAGAACTTATTCTAGTTCACTACTTCAATATCTACTTAAGATTGGAAAATGCACTATTCTCTAACAGGTAAAATACCTATGTAGGCAGTATGATCTTTGGTATTCCTATAGAGTATTCAAGCAGGGCACTTCAAGGTGCTCGATGTTAAATTGGGATCCCCTCCAACCGGTCCCAAATAAAACCTTGGTAGAGTGCAGCACAATGCGTTACTGAAGGAAATTAAACCCAAGGTTGGGATTCGAAACAACGATACTGAGATTGAAAGGCAAGAGTCAGAACCACTTGACTACGACGCTGCCACAGCGTTGATGGGCAAGTGTGAGTTCCCCTACCGCCTCCCCCCCCCCCTCGATCGTTCCCATAATACATGATACAACCATAATTTATACACATTGTCATTTTCCTCTGGAGAAGTTAATAGATAAAACTGTATTCATTTAAATAAATATCAGTGATGAACTTCATTCATTGTAATACAAAATGGATTTTAAAAAAAATTGTTTTTCAACTGCATATATTGAAACTAGCGGGAATACGTCTAGCTCATAGGTTTAGAAACCAGAAGAGTCGGACTTTCTCCTCCCTAAAGTAACAAGCACATGGAGCAATAGAAAGCAAATGAATGAGCCCCCACCCCCTCCCCCCTCTCTTTCTCTCTCTTCTTGAAAATCTTCCCTAAGCCAATATAATTCATATCAAGTTTTGTTTTCTAACCACTATCTGGTGATATAATACAAACACCAATTTGATGATAAATTAACATCCTATTTTGGCAGTGCATACTGCTATATGTCAATCAAGGTCCAAAAAAGGAAACTCCCATTGTCCTGTTCATTGGCGTGATCGTGTCACCACCATTCGTGCTCACTGGACTCGCACTAACTCAACATCATGGTCATCTATGAGATGGTTGAGAGGGCAGAAAGACAGATCGATGACGCTAACCTTCTCTGACAAATGGAAGCAACTCTGAAAAAACGAGATTTGTAGTAATTCAGGAAAACGTGTTTTCTAAAACATTGATAACGCCTGGTTAAGTGTTTGCCTCTTTCATGCGCGACCCCCCCCCCCCCCCCAGCTGACAAGCGCAAGCTCAAATATGGCTCCCTCGGCAATTTTGCGCCCTTTTTATCATAAAATTTCGCCTCCTAACTGTGACCCAGAGGCTTGAGCCCCCTCAGCCCCACGGTTCGCCCATGTATTTCCGTTTAATTACTGACAGTGGAGCGCGATGCAGTATATTAAAACACCCCCCCCCCTCCACTAGCTGGCACCCATACCCCTACTTTTAACTTTTTCAAATCGTTCTGCGTTACAGATGCCTTACTTTTTGATAAATTTTGGATTAAAACAAAAATTATCATAGTCCAATCACAGAAACGAAAAAGACGCACTAATTTTCATGTAAAATTACTTTACCATCTAACCAATAAATCCTTCTCCTGCTACCTGGCGTGTTGAAAAAAAAATCAAGAAAGTGTCAATTTCAATAAAATTTCAAGTTACTTCCTTATGTCAGAGAAGGACAGGTTATAGCATCCTGTCCTTTCACCTGCTGCCATGTAAATGTCGAGTATTGTCCGGTGTAATGACTTCACGTAGACATTAGTATGTCCAAGGTCGATACCAATTTAGAGATTTCAAGGAGTGGATTTACCCCTCTAGAAAGTTTGATACCCCTTTCACATTAGCCCGATATTTTAGCCGGAGTTTAGCAAGTGAACAGCCCGCGTTTCCCCCATACTGATAGCGTGACTCGAGTTATTTTTCAGGTCAATGTTTATTGCCTGATACGGCTACGAAGAGGTAAACGTTCAGTGTACCCTTTTTTGTTTGGCTGAACGTGCCAGATTGCACATTTTTTTTCACAAAGGGTTGCACCCTTTGTGCACACTTTTTCTTGGTGTGTAGAATTAAGATATTACGTGAATAATATGCAATTATTTTTTGTCTGACCTCGGAAAACCGGGGTTCGTTCGAGCTCATCAAACCCCTCCTGTCTATGCCACGTACATTCTTCGGGCTTTAATTTTGGGAGGTAGGGGGCCGGGAGGTGGAATAAAAAAAGACTGATACGCCCAAAGAACTCACTCATATTGACAGCTAAAATTTAAAGATAAGTTAAAAGATGATGCATGGCATACTAAGCAATAATAATTACTGACGGGAGGCTAAGAGTAAGTGCTAAAGGGGAAAGCTTTTTAGACAAGGTCGCGAGAATAAAGCTTCGAGTTTTCCCTTAATTTACATGATGGAAGGGATGTTAAAAGCAACTCTACAGTGCATATTAATGTGATGGATGTATAGACTGCTCAGTGTGTATTGTATGCCGTTAGCACTGCAGTATAGAAAGTCAGGATAATCCATCTTACGAGTTAAAACAGGTGATTGCAAGACAGAGGAGCTTGCACTTACAATTTGCTCATTTTGTTATAGCCTATAGTGACAATTCTTTTAATAATACTTATTACAAAACTAGTGGCAAGTTGAAAAAAACATTATCAACTTCCTCTCTAAGGCTAAACACCTGGGGCGAGGGCGATATATTTAAATGAACCTGGGCGGTGTTTCATCGTGATAAGAAAGACTTTACACACGACTTTACGTTCGACTGGTATTCCTTCTTGTATAATAGTACGCGCATTCAGCGAAATAATTGATACCAGTCGATCTTCAAGTCGTGCGTAACTTTAAGACCGATTTGGTGAAACACCACCCAGGATCTGTTTCCTGAGGAATGAGAATGTGAAGCCGCGTTTTTTATAAACAAAACGTATACCTTCAAATCGCAAACATATAAAATGAGAAAAGCGGTTCATTATTCATTAAATCTTATGATCTCATCGCATTTTAGTACTTGTAACTCGTATTAATCCTTTCCTTCCGATACTGTTTACAAATTTCGTGATTGAATAAATCTCTAAACAAAGAAATACACAAATACAAAAACAAACAACCAAGATGAGTACTATACACTGATAAATCGATAAAAATAGAAAACGTCTTTGAAATAGCAAAATTTCAGAAGCCATTTCTCGAGTAAATCAATTTGTTCGATTTGTAGCAACAATGACTTATATTTGTTACTTTCTATGGAACGAATTTTGAAGGGAGATGCCGTAGAATCGTGATATTGAATGCAATGCATGGTCGGATGTAGACGTTTCCTGTGTGTAGAGGGCTTTGTGATCCACGAACAATAAGCGTAGAGGCCCACTCACACCTTTGTGTTTTTAGGCTTCGTCGGCCCAGCGTTTTTGAAAATTCAAAACACTCCCCATGCGCTTAGTATACGCTATCAGACAGTGGACTGACGTTCAGTTTGAGCTCAAGGAGCGTACACCAAACGTCAGTTCACTGTATGACACGTGTCTTTGTGCGCCCAGGGAGCGTTTTTTAATTTTCAAAACGCTTGGTAAACGCAGGCGAAAAACAACGCAAAGGTGTGATACGCCATATAGGGAGAATGACAAATAGTGAAAAATGGGGTTTGAGTGTCAAAGGGGAGAAGATGGGCGGAAGATACATACAGACTTACATATATCACAGAGAGAGGGGAGAGAGATAGAGAGAAGGAGAGAGGGGAAGGAAGAGAGAGAGAGAAAGAGAGAGATGGAGATAAAAGGGAGGTAGAGAGAGAGAGAGAGATAGACGGAGAGAGAGGGAGGAAGAGAGAAAAAAGGATACAGATGGAGATAAAAGGGAGGGAGGGAGAGTTAGAGAGGGAGAGAGATAAAAGAGAAATATGTTCATATCTACTGAAGATAGCACGCATATAATTTGGACGCTTATATCAGAAAAAAACGGAGTGAAAGATGAGGGGGGGGGGGGGCAAACATAACAAATCTAAAAACCTTTGAATAGTAAACGATGTATTCGGACTGCTTTATCAAATATATATATAGAAATAGATAAAAAGTGATAACAGTAATGGAGAGAGCGGGAGAGAAAACAATATAAATTGAGGGAGGACGCAGATAAAAGAGAGAGAGAGGGGGGAAGGAAAGGAAGTGACAGAAACGACATTAAAGAGAGGAGCGTAGAGGAGATGAAAGAGATTTGCAATTCTGTCATATTTGCTCATCAATAATAGCATATTTCTAGGGCAACGGAATAAACCACAATGCCGAATAATATTTACCAAGCGATTCCGCAGACATGAGAAATTCGATATTCTTTTTTTTTTTAGACATACGTTTAAATCGTCGTTTTATATTGTACATTATACTGATATGGCAGACGTCAAGAGAATATTGAAATGTTTTAACGGAAATGTGGGGCTCTTTCAGGGTATGATTGTTAGGTATTAAAGACTCTCGCCTTTCAAACAGTTGAATCGTATTCACGGATTTAACATCATTCAGCAATAAATTCATCCACGTTGTGCTGCACTGGCCAATGTGATGCATTTGGGCACCGGCCGGAAATTATCCGTTTAACGGATTTCTTCCCTTTTTACTTGGCAGTTATGTAATGGCTATCGGTAATATCACAATTATTATGCGAAGTTGAGTTTATCCATTTAGACATTACCGGTATGCAATTATTATCCTCAAATTATCATAGTTTCTAAAGTTTTCGGGGCGTTGTGAAATGCACAAAAAAAGCATATTAAATCGAATAGCCAAGTCGGCCTCATTCTGCTTGTAATCAATCTCATAGTTTACTAGCATAGAATAGACATCTTTATCCATGATTTTCCTAACATGTTGATTCCCTCAACTCAATGACGATTATACGCTCCCCGTCTATAAATTTAGGTGTGTTTGTGAGTCTGCACGCCGTGTATTCACGTCCGCTATGCCGAAGCTAGAATTACCCACTTTCTAGCACACGGAATAATGAGAGGCCGAAATTGGGGGAGGATTCAAATTAAAGGAACTCGCTAACAAGGATGTCTCTCTTGAAATCAATTGACGAACAGAAGATGCTTGTAGTCCAATTTTTTTTCATTAATTTTGTGACAGTGGTTGTTTCGCGGTTGATTAAAACGATCGGGATTAACTCCAAATTTGGCTCAGTGTTATTGTGATAGTCCCAAAATATTCTTTAGCGTCTCAAAAGCCAAAATGGTGTACACACTGTCTTGGAATTTGAATCATGAAATCTTATTAAACAGTATTGTGATATGATACAGAAGATAGAAAAAGAAAATTTAATTTATTTTAATTTACATGATATTGTAAATGAGGTAATATTTATTGGAAATCGCCTTCAAAATATGATACAAACATTTTTGGTAAAGCAACAAAATATGACAATATGAAAGCAAAATCAGGTAAAACGAATTTACTCTGATAAATCCAAAATTGCATATTTCCATTGAAAATATCACGCGGAGCTTTTCAAGGAGCGTTATTATTATATTATATTCTGCTTATTATTGATATTTTTCTCATTTTTTGTTTTTTCTTTAACCAAAATATGTTGGCATGACCATCATATATTTCACAATAGACATCTTTTACTTTTATGACCGTTCATGTTCATTTCATCATTAGATATCAAAATTTTGGCAAATAAAATACATTCACAATTCAAACAAGTGATAAACTCAGGCTGCTGATTCGAACAAACCTTGATGTGCGATTAAGATAAAAATAAGGGTTATCATTCCGATGGTTATCAGCAAATTAGACTAGTTTCTTGATTCCAGATAAAAATTCCTTATGAATCATTGATGCACTGCCAAGCAGATAAGAGAAAGATAGGGGACAAAGGAAAAGAGAGGGAGGGAGAGGGGGAGGGAGGGGGAGACAGAGAGGGGAGGGATGAAGATGAAGAGAGAAACAGACAGACAGACAGAGAGGGTAGGGAAGGGGAGAGAGGGAGAGAGAGAGAGATGGAGAAGGAGGAGAAAGAGGGGTAGAGAGGGAGCGAGAGAGGGAGAGAAAGATAGATAGAGAGAGAGAGAGAGAGAGAGAGAGAGGGAGTGACAGCAAGGGAGGGAGAGAGAGGGGGAGATGGAGAGAGAGAGAGAGAGAGAGGGGGAGGGGTGTGGAGAGGGAGAGAGGAGAAAGGAGGGAGGGAGTAGACTCAGTATTCAGAATTCAAAGAGGATAATGGGCGAGGTGTATGCGAAGGTGTACTAATCGTGGGATGTGATAAGAACCAGGCGATTGCTGGATTAAATCTGACAGCAGCGATAGAGGGGGCGAGACACAAATCACAATCTTCCAAATGTCAAAAGATTGGGAGGGGGAAGAAAAACCGCACGAGTGTTAGCTCTTGGAAATGACTCAACTCAAGAGCAATTAGTGATGTTTGCAAGAGAGATAACGATATTGCCACTGTCGTGATCTTTCTGTAGCATTTTAGTTTAACCCATTGCTTACCTGAAACGGGTAGTCCCTGCACAAAGTCTATGGGAATTACAAAATTACGTTGTTAATAGAGGCATCGTGGTGTCTTGGATCTGACGCTCGCCTTTCAACCCGCGGGTCGTAGGTTCGAATCCCACCCATGGCGTTAATTTCCTTCAGCAATAAATATATTCACACTGTGCTGCACTCAACCCATGTGAGGTAAATGGGTACCTGGCAGGGAGAAATTCCTTGAATGCAATGAGCGCCAAATGATAGCCATGCTATAGCCGGGTGATAATGCATAGAGGGCTTAGAAACACTTCGCTATATACATTTTGTGTATCATTATTATTATTATTATTAAATGGGTTGAGATATATTCTTACAGTCCAGGTGAACGCAAGAAAAATATAGGTTGTTGTCTAGGTAACAAGTTATAGGTCATCCGTAATTGTTTGAAATGATTGATATCATTCTCTAAGGGGCGATGCCGAAAGAGCTCTGGATGTAAACCATTCATCATGGACGTTGCAACCTCTGCGTCTGATTTTAGGAAATTATAAATTATTCAACAAGAAGCAAGCGTAATGTCACTATGCTTTTTATCCTTTCATTCACCCTCTTCAAAAGGCTAAGTTTGGTGCATTTTGTTTTCCTCTAATCATTTTACATTTCATCTGAACTTGTTATCAAGTTGGTCTGAATTTTCCTTTTTAATTCATGGACAAGGTAAATAACTGTTGCAAAAAACGGGGTTTTAAAGGGTTTACTGCTTGAAGCTTCATAAAAGCACTTTGATGGAGTATGTTCTTTCAATTTCCATGTATACTCGTCTTTGAATGGTAACAAATAGACCAATTATATTTAACACTTTTTGCCTAACATTTGACCTGGGCCAATTTAACATTTAAAAAGATATTTTCAAGACTCTATTCTAACAAAATAAAATATTATGGTTCCGAAAGAAAAAACAAATTTTTCGGCAAACATTGACCTGCTCAGAACCAAATTATTATCAGACGGAAATTTTTGAAGAGATATCGTAACTCATATCACGTACAAAACATTAATAGATCACTAATTTGTTTTTAGATCACCAATTTGTTTTACCCATTCCTATAAAGAGAAATAACATAACTACGTGGGATGTTCCACTGCATCCCCTCATCATGCGGAACGCTAAATTTCTCTTGCATATACTTCATCACAGCACCCATTATGTACTCCTCT
>BQKZ01008155.1:9045-29375 GCA_036244855.1 Temnopleurus reevesii | reverse complement strand
ATGTATTGCGGTCTCACTTCATTGATCGTCAATATGCTGGCTATTGTTATGTAAATGCATCTCATTAATTTTCCTCGCGTGCAGAGGGGTGCAAACCAATTAAGGGCACACAATAGGGTCGCGTCGGCTCCCGTCGCGACACCGTGTGGATTATTGACGTCTTCCCTTATGCAGTTTGACTGTATTCTGCTTCATTACTTTTCTGCTTTTATTGATATGAAAAGGATTAACCATATTGCATCTATAGATCAACATAGACAGGATTTGGAAATGAACAAACTAATTTATATCCATGAATTTGGAGAATTTGGGAATGTATGAATTCACAAGTATCTGCTGGGAATATTGCTTTAGATAGGGACTTCAGGAAATTAATCATTTTTTTTCATTAATCATTAACTAATGTTGCAAAAGCATTATTGCAAAAAAAATTATGTATAAACTTATGTTAGGAACAAGATGTATTCACATTTTTTATTTCCACTATTTATTTATTTTTTGTTCAGTAATGTTGCTGAAGCCTTAGTGAGCAAGGGTCTTTGCACAGTGCTACGATACAGACAAGATGATGATCAGAGGTCCGCTCATTACGATGAACTTCTCGCTGCCGAGACTCGAGCAATCAAGAACGTGAAAGGCCTACACAGCAAGAAAGAACAACCGCTTCATAGAGTAGCAGATCTTTCTGGGGTAAGTCTTTCTATCTTTCTGGAACTCGGTTTGTGTGGTTTAATCTATCTCTTCAATTTTCCTTTCCTCTATTGATATGTTCTACCTCTGAAGTAAGTTGCTAGCAGCATTATGTTTTCTGGTCTTCCATTTCAATTGGCCATCTACTCATCTTGCTTTTGTTCTGGCGTTAACTTTAAAACCATCAATTTGCTCATGAGAGGAACAATGATCCAATTAGATTCTTGGCTCATAGCATGTTGAAGTCTAAGAGCACAGAGGTTGTTGGAAACATGAAATACCATCTTTTTCTGTCCGTTTAAAATAAGAGGCACTACCCTCAAAGACTGGTAGTCCTATTTTGAAAACTCTTTAGCATCAACTTTGTGAAGTCACCTTAGCTTTGCTGGAGAGTTTATAAAGATAATCCCAATTCATGATAATGCTGTTAAAGCAATGTTAGCCGCATTCTTAATGATATCATAATTCTTTTTCTTCACGAACAGGATGCCGCCAAAGCAAAGCAGTTCTTACCTTTCCTGCAACGTGCTGGTCGAACAGAAGCCGTGGTTGAGTTTGTCGCCAGCGGGTCACGCCTGAGGCTCTTTCTGCCCAAAGACACTTGCCTTATTACATTCCTTCTCGCAGGTTAGTAAAGTTATTTCGGTCTTCAGTTAAATCTTTCAAGAAAAAGGATGTTAAATTGTTGAATATGAGCAGTGATCGAGTTCATCATCAGCGGGTCACGCCTGAGGCTCTTTCTGCCCAAAGACACTTGCCTTATTACATTCCTTCTTGCAGGTTAGTAAAATCCTTCTCTTGTGTCAATACGATTTTTAGAATGGGGGAATCGGGATATAGTATTTTAGAGCTTGAAGCTTGCTTCACAAACCAGGGACTAAAGTTTAAGGGGAGTGAGAGCGGTTGCTCTCCTAAAGCTCCCCTTAAATGATTTTGGGGATTTGGGGGAGTGATATATAGAGCCCCTTGTAACCCAAATTTACTACATGAGGACCCAATTTAGCTCCACTAAAACTTTCCATGAGAGCCCCTAGGAGAGCTTTTCATAGATCCCCTGCAAATTCTTTAGTTCTTTAGTTCTTTAGTCCCTGCAAACCCTTTTCTTTTTCCTGAATTTGTAGTAAGCGAGTCGTGCAGTAGACTTTCCTTCTCCCAAACAAATTATTACTTTCTGCCTGTGAGAAGTTGACCTTGATAGAATGACCACTTAATCTGAACTGAATTTCACACACATTCGATTTGAATATTGATTCTTAGCCATTCCTTTTGAAATGAGCACAGAGTACACCATAATTTTCTTTGTAAAATGAATAGTGCTAAACATTGCCCAAATTTCTTAAATTTTGTCATAATATGTATCCATTTGTACATCATTTCTTTTGATATGCATAACTATGATTTTCAAACACTTTGGTAATTGCAGGCATCAGCTGTCCACGTATGGCAAGGACTGGACCGGGTGGCCCTACCCAAGGAGAGCCGTTTGGTGATGAAGCACTACAGTATACCAAGGAAACTTGTCTGCAAAGAGAGGTATGTCTGTTGAGACGCTGTTAAACGTTAACCGTTGTTAAATCACCAGAGTTTACTCCCTTCAGAAAATTCCAACAAATTTTACCATTGCCCAGTGCTATTTTATGCCTCCGCCACCGGTAGGTGGTGCCGGAGGAAATATTATATTACTGACAGTTAAATATGAGCAATATTTTCAAGTTTTTTTTTTTTTTTTTTTTTTTTTTGGGGGGGGGAAGCACATCTGGCTTCAAAAGACTTTGAAATTATAGTTCATTGATCAATGAGGTGTTAGTGTTTCCCTTTCCCTAGTCTAACAGTATTCTTTCAAGTTCCTAATATTTTTCCTGCCTTTACAAGGGAGGAGTATATGATATGGGTAGGGAGAAAACTTGATTGGTTCTCTGTATTGATAGTGCGAAACTGTCTCTGTCTATCTTAAATACTCATTTGTTTTTATTTCTTTTCTTTCATCTTCAAAGTTCTAAATAGAAGTAGAAAGCATGGATAATGGAGGCAACTTCATTGGTTGGCTGTTTGTAAATGATGTCAATTTTTCTCTGTCTTTGTCTGAGTGAGGACCAAATGTATAAAATTATCATTTATTCTGATTTCTTTTCTTTCATCTTCTAACAGGTTGAAGTAGAAGTAGAAAGCATGGACAAGGGAGGCAACTTCATTGGTTGGTTATTCGTTGACGGCGTCAATCTCTCTCTATCTCTGGTTGAGCAAGGTCTGTCTAAGATGCACTTCACAGCGGAGAGGAGTAACTACGCCAAGCAAATCACCGACGGTCAAGCTAAGGCCAAGAAGGAGAAGCTAAAGGTAAGAATTGCTACTAACAATATTTCTTTTTTCCCCAATCATTGCTGAGTAGATGTAAATATTTTGATTTTTGTTTTGATTTAAGGCACTATGCAATATTGTTTTTATCAACACTTTCCGTGTTGCATAATCTTGAAGGTCGGTATTACATTGCCCAATCAACCAGCTTAGGTACTGTAAACAATAGAAAGTATACTTTGGCTATTGTGTGTACTCCCTGACACACAAAAGATTACTTTCCACAGAAGTGTTTAGTTCTGCCAAAATGCAAACAAAACCACATTAAAAGAGTTCTTTTGGGAAGAGTGTGGGAACAGCGTGCAAACAGTGTGGAACCATGAGAATTTGTGTGCCAAATAATATACCAAAGTTTCTAGGGCTGTGTCTTGGATTGTGAACATCTTCCAATACTTTTACAAATGTACTTTACATCATCTCTCTTTTATAGATGTGGGAAGGCTTTGTGGAGCAGGTCGAAACAGTTCAAGTTGAAGAAACAGAAAGAAAGACCAAATATGTGAAGATCTGTGTCACAGAAGTTGGGCAGGAACTGGACTTCTTTGCACAGTTTGTAGACTCNTCATGAATTGGTGAATATTTTTATTTTCATCAAATTGTTCAATTGTGTGGGTTATTCCATCAACATGTGAATCTTTTACCAGATACTCTATTGGTTTATGCAAAAATGCACAAAAATTTGGTTTCCACCGGCTGTAAGTAATATAGAGAAGAAAAGTCAGCGGTAATCACTTGCTGAGCAGTGTCCTCTGTTTTCATAAAAAAATTAATTTGATATCCAAAATGGCCCAAACAGGAGAAAACGGTGTAGCTGACTTCTTTCAAAATCAATTCCACATTCCCCAAGTGCCAATTCGAGTGTCACATGTCATCAAAGTCTGAATATTAGTTATTGGTGGCCATGATGGGATATTGAAAGGTTGCTGAATGAGTGATCATCACTTGTGGCTGGCAATTATAAAATTAGTGTTCCTATTTATCTATGTAGGCCATACTTAATATTTCTTGTGAGACACAAGTATACATTTTATCTTGTCCATGCAGACTATAAAATGATTCCCACTCTAAATGGAAAATCTGAAAAGTGAGTGCCACCTTTTCTAGTCAGCGAAAAAGTCAGGGATTTGATTAAAAAATCGCTCACTCATGGGAGAAAATCCTAGAATTTGACATACAAATGTATAATTCATTTGGCAATTGAGGGTCTTTCAAAATGGGTTGAAATGAGTCATTTATTGTGGCAATGTTTTAATTTTGAAAATTACTCAGGGAATCTTGTTCTTACCAAACATTGGGAATTCTGTATAGGTTTTGGGAATACCTGTGCTGCTGCATGCGTTATAAAGGGAATTCCCCCTTTGTGATGATAAGCAACAATGATGACATCCTATTTTTCCATTCATATCTAGAATGATATCAGATTGTGATTATACATCATCTCGTTAGTCTGAGTTGCTTATCGCTAGATATATTATTAAACGTCATTAGGACCTTTACTAATGTCATTTTCTTGAATTTAAACGACTTGGATTGAATGGAACATTTGTTTCAATAGTGGTATCATTTCTCTCTTACTGACTGTATTGATTACTATCATGATGACATTTGAAATTCTTCTTGATAACAAGTGATATTACTATTTGTAATTAATGACAGGGCCCAAGTTTGAACAGCTCATGACCCAATTGCGAGCCGAGTTTGAAACCACAACCTCTTTTGTCGGAGTGTATACTCCTTAAGCCGGCCAGCTATGTGCAGCCAAGTTTGCTTTTTGTGAAAGAGTGCAGATGATTATTTATGATAGTAACCCATATCAATGTTTATGATTTATGACAGGGCCCAAGTTTGAACAGCTCATGACCCAACTGCGAGCCGAGTTTGAAACCACTCCCCCTCTCGTCGGAGCTTACACCCCTCAGGCTGGACAGCTATGTGCAGCCAAGTTCGATTTAGACGGACAGTGGTACCGTGCTAGGGTAGAGAGAGCTTCATCAAGGGATAAGGTTTCCGTGTTCTTCATTGACTTTGGAAATGTAAGTATGATAGAGTTTATGAGTCAGTTTTGATTTGGGATGGATAGAGTGGTGTTATGTAAGTTTGATTTGGATGGACAGTGGTATCGTGCTGGGTTAGAGAGAAAGTTTTGTTGAGGGATAAAGTTTCTGTGTTCCTCATAGACTTTGGAAATGTAAGTATGAGAGAGTTTTGAGTCAGTTTTGATTTTGGATGGATAGAGTGGTGTTTGGTAGAGTGGTGTTAGGTGTTAGATGGATAGAGTTGTGTTAGGTAGAGTGGTGTTAGGTGTTAAATGGATAGAGTGGTGTTAGGTAAGTTTTATTTGGACGGACATTGGTACCGTGCTAGGGTAGAGAGAGCTTCTTTAAGGGATAAGGTTTCCGTGTTCTTCATTGATTTTGGAAATGTAAGTATGATAAAGTTTTATTTTATATGGTGCATAGAGTGTATGAGAGAGTTTGTTGTAGATGTGTTGTTGAAGGAGGAGTATCTTTGCATAAGAGTCGGCAACTTTCCTGTTCTCTCCTTATTTTTTTAATGCGTTATAGGATTTGGTGCTGTATAACTTGTATTATTATTATTGAAATCTTTATTGACCTCCGATAAAATGTAGTTGATGCCCATTTCAGCTGTACTCTTGGAGGGAAGGCCTATATTCATACCAGCCTGATTATTACTCACATAGAGGGAATATTTGTATGATGGTATTCAATTTCACATAAGAAAAAATCAAGACGCTCTCTGTAACAAGCCCAAAAGCAGCGCACGTTCAGAGCCTAAGTTTCATTTGCACAAGTTTAATGATTGCGCCCATTGCATCACCTGTAACCTCATAGCCGTGAAACGCTACATTTTGGACGGTACGTACGTGATAAAACAAAATTTGTGATCAGTATCCCTTTTGTTTGCATACAGTAACCTTGGCAAATGTTGAGACTTGGTATTTTCAAATTAGCTTGGCATTTTCATTGGCAGTCTACTGTCCTTTTGGCGATTTTAGATGTGCTATTTTAATCAGTTCAAACAATTTTGCAAGTTGCAGTTGATCAGCACGTCACCCGTGCCAATCAGAATCATCGTTCCATGCGCAGGTTGCCCGCAGCGCAGACAGTGTGTTTCAATCGCAATTGGTTTGATTTACCATTTATTGCGGCTTTCTAGTAACACCCTCTTTGTTTCTTATCTTTTGGATTAATTCTGGAGACAGAGATTAAATTGTCCAAGCTACCAGTTTCGGCACTGCGAACAATAGAATGCGCGCACTGGTTTTTATGTGTACATTTCCCATATAGTTCTGCAAAAATGGGAACCAAACCACATAAGTTTTGAATAGTCTAAATAACCATATTAATCAAGAATAACTTCTGTCTTTTGATCAACAGCGTGAGATTGTATCGTCAGCAAGCTTGGCTAGTTTGCCAGCAAGTTACCACTCTCAACCTCCGCAAGCTCAGAAATACAACCTAGCATGTACTCAGCTACCAAAAGATGTAAGTACAGAATACACTGAGGTATAAGCAGAAATTTTTGCTTTTATTTCCGCAAATTTCTTTACCGTGAATTCATTCGCCAGAATTTTCACTCATCCGAGTGCCTATAGACTTGTGTATGATAGTCTTTCAAAATGTTAAAATTACAAATGCTAATATGTCAAAAGATTTGAAATGTAGTGATTTTGCTAAGAATTATATTGTCCACATGTGTGGCTCCAAGGTATGAAAAATGTCGATAACGAAATTACATAAGAGAATTTACCCGTTTTGGTCATTGTACAGACCGTAAAATGTGAAAAATCATATGTAACATATTTCTGAAGAGATATTTCCAAGTATATTATATACTTCAAAGATCCCAGGCAAATTATCCACAATACCCTTTCTCAAGCCAGATAAATAGCCGTCTTCCCCGATTTTCCCAAATTTATCCGATGTGCAATTGCCCTATTATGAAATGCATTTTGGTATATATCATCTTCATGAGGAAGAGAATTGTGAAGATGCCCCCAAAGCAGTTCGATCAACGATCCTTAACTATCGTACCTAACTATCTAACTTTGAGGATGGCAAGGGATTAAAAGATAATCTTGCTATTTTCAATTAAGAAAGAAATAATAATGATACACAGCATTTATATAGTGCTTCTAAGCGCTCGATGCACCACTACTACCATTATTACCATTATTATCACTCTTACTAAATGGATTTTCATTGATATTATCCTCATTAGGAAGAGAATCGTGAAGATGCCCTCGAAGCAGTTCGATCAACAATTCTCAACAATACTTACCTATCTAATGTTGAGTATCGCAACGGACTGTTAGAGTACGTCACTCTGCTCACGCCAGAGAAGAAAGAAGACGTCACGGAAGGGCTTCTGAAAGAAGGGTTCCTATTGGTGGAGATGAGACGAGAGAAGCGACTCGCTAAGCTTGTGGGAGAATACGCTAAGGCACAGGAGGTCGCAAGGAAAGCACATGTAAGTATGGATGTCTTGCAGCCTAGTTGACTGTAAGCCAATGAAACCAACAGCTCAAAAGGCAGCAGGTTTGCAGAGTCTCAAGGAGACGATTTGTTGGCCTCATTAGTTGTAAAGAAAGACAATTTTTGGTAGACATGAGATGAGAGAAGTGACTGCTAAGGCACAGGAGGTCAGAAGGAAAGTTCATGTAAGTATGGACAGGGTGCAATTCAATGGATTGACATCCAAGTTGATTGATGATCCTTGAGACATATGGTCCTTGAGGCGATTGGTCTTTAAAACCGGTGGCCCTTGAGACAGGTGGCTCAGATTGTCAGATTGATTATAAAATGTCAGAGTAGTACCAGAAGCTGCCTGTTTGATTTTCAGTTTAGACAAAACATGGTGGCAGTAATCATGATCACAGCCGTTAACTTGTGATGAAAATATAGTCAAACCTGTCTTAGCGGCCAGCTGTCTATAGTGAACACTTTAACTGGTTCCCTCCAGATGAAAGTGTGTGTTAAAGAACCTCTTTATAATGGTCGCCTGTCTACAATGGCCCCCTTGTTCATATTTCCCTTGAATGAATAATATAGACTGGTTTGACTGACTGTATATTTCATGCATATTTTGGAACATTTGGCATCTTTGCTTCTGGGAAATCCAAAATATTACATTGTGCAAGACCAGGTTACATTAAGAATGCTTTACAATAAGAATGCTTTACAATTTATGATACTTCTCTTTTTGCTCTTTACAGAAAAACTTGTGGAGGTACGGAGACATCACCGAGGACGATGCCAAGGAATTCGGCTACCAGGCGTGAGTCGTCACCCTCCCGTTCGTTAACAAGTCTTCAAATAGAAATCTATCACGGCCAGCGAAATTCATCTTGAAAATCGTATCTGTCATCATTAATTCAGTATTAACACCAGTGTAATGGTAGGAATGCATGATATCCAGGAAAGTTTATGTTTACAAGCTTTTTGTTTCTATCATTAAAATGTAAGATCAACATTAAAGAAGAATAAATTAAGAAATTTGAAATTATAGGGTATGTTGCTAGAAAGTTACGAATCGACTGCTAATCAGATAACTCTGCACAAGTCGAATCTCCTGGGACCACACAAATTTGTTCGACTTCAGTGAAATTCGATCTAGAAGAGGAAAATAACACAGGTTTTATGCCATTTGGTCCAAAAAATTATTTCAACTTGGGCAATTATTCGACTTATGCAGAGTTGACTGTACATTTTCATTTGCCAACTGTCTGCCTTTTTGACATTGACCAATATGAAATAATGGTTTTGATTGGCTTGTTCTGATCAACTGCAACTTGCAATTGTTTGCGACTTTCTATTAGCACCTCTACCTATGAAGACTGAAAGTAAAACAATAGTATAATAAAACGAAAACAATTAAAACTAAAGATGTTTGCTTTCTATTGCTTTTCAAGAATGTTTTAAACAAAGTAAATCGCACAAAGCAAAACAATACCAAACACAAAATTTAGCACTAAAGGTTGAATGATACAGGATAGATTTTCTATTTGAAGACTTCTAAACAAGAAAACTCAGCATGCTCAAGTCAAAAATAGAAACTGTATAACAAATTGAAAGAGAAACTTAGTAAAAAAAATAATTCAGAAATGTCTGTTATGCTTCCAAGAAGATACGTGTAAAAGTTAAAAAGATTTAATTCAGAATTTAAAATGTAATGTATGTATTGTCAGGAATTTTGAATTTGGAAATATTCTTTTTGCGTATTTGTAGCATGTATAACTCTATCTTGTTGGTGTATTGTCAGTTATAGATTTGTCAAACCTTATTGTTTCTTTCTGTAGAAGTAGTTTATCCCGATTTAGATTATTGCTTATTCGGTGTTTGGGAAATATTAATTCAAGATTTATCCATTCTTTCTCTCAATCTCATTTGAAAAAATATATTTTCATCATCAAAAAAATTTTGGGGTGTGAAAAATTGGAAGGTGTATCATGAAACTTGTCGCAGCGACAAATTAGTCAGCTCTGACCAATCCAAGAAAATTCTGAATTCTGATTGGGTAAAAATCACAAAATAGTGGCCTTGGACACTGTTGGAGAATGACATTGACTGCTTGTCGCTGTGACAAACTCCATGTAACTCCCTCCTGGGTGGTGTTTCACCAAGATAAGAAAGACTTTAAGAATGACATGAAGATCGACTGGTATCCCTTCTTGCGCGTAATACTGTGCGTAAATATTATGCGTATTCATTGTAAGAACTGATGCCAGTCGATCTTAAAGGGGTTCTTAAAGTCTTTCTTATCTTGGTGAAACACAACCCTAGTTAATTCTTATCACCCTCGTTTGTGTAAGACGTTTGCACAAAAAACATCTCATTTGGGGTTGTTTATCTTTAAACATTTATTGTAAGACAAGAAATCATGATGTATTGTAATTACATAGAGAACCTTTGACCAAATATTTTTTAACAAAAATTTGTTTCAAAATATAGAATATATTGGAAAATGTAATTTTCTTTCAATATTTTTTATTTTTTATTTCTTCATGACTATGCACAAATGGGTAATAATTATTACTTTTATGCATACTCATGACAAAAATGCATCATTAAATTTTCAATGAAATTGTTTTTTTATTATTTGAGAAATATTGTATTGGATTCAGAATAAGTACATTAATCTTTGGAGAAATAAAGTATGTCCTCATGGAAATGTATTTCCATTTCTAGTATAGCAATCGAGAAGTATTAAAATCTTTTCTGAGAACAATTCTTTTTGTTGTTGAGTTCTTATTGTGTTTTTCTTATGAATATTATGCACTTGGAATCTTTCAATCACCCATTAAAGGGGAACTAACCCATGGAATTATTAAGCATTTATTGAAGGAAAATCAGATTAACACATTGCAAAATTTTAGCAAATTCTGAGAATCTGTTTGGAATAAATAAATTTTCAAATTCTGAATGACATCAAGATCTGTGTCGCTGATGGGAATCTTGGACAAAATTTGTGATGTTCTTGCGGAAAACTCCTCGTTCACTTTGTATACAAATTTCACAAAAATACATACAGAAATGAAAAACGCATGATATACTCGAAGCGATAAAATAATTTTTTTTTACTTTTCTAAAAAAAAATTGGAATTTGGTAGAAAGAATAAATGAAGAAAAGTCATAACTTTTGAACAGATTGTCAGATTTAGCTCAAATTGTCAGAAATTGCACATCTGAATTCTCTTCATTCCAAGAGAGCACGAAAATTCTAGCAGTTGGTTTCTTTTTACATTATCAGCGTTTAATATTTTACTGGATATCAAAATCATTGCGTCAGCATTGCAGCCTGATCTTTTTATCAGCAAAGAAACAAATAAAAACAAATAAAATAAAAATAAACAGATTTACAATTCACCACTAGATGACAAAGAAACATAGTAGAACAGTGTATTTACATTACTTAAATACAAGCTGAGCTTGGACGTTTATTAATCAACAATGGGTACAAATACTTGTTAAGACAGTGAAGAAAACAATCAACCATTTTGATTATTGATGATTTGGTAATTTACACAAATGTAATAAAACAATGTTCCAAGGTTGTCAAGCTGTTTGGCACAAAAACAATATCCAATTTGTACTGCAAATCAGAGCTACATAAATCATGATTCTATTGATGATACTCTTCTTTTGAGTAATTAATAATCTTCAATGATTCACAATTTACCATCCAATGATAATCAAACACAGTGATTATGTGATACAAGTATATACTGTAGCTGTACATTGAATACAGATCCATGCAACATTTTGCAAAGCGAGGGGACTGGGCAGCCAGTATTTAAATAATTGTCTTCTATTATAGGCTTGCAGATGTTTAATGAAAACAGGTTGGGGCTGCAGACACAGCGCCACCTGCTATTTTGTATCTGAAAAAAAGTACCACTGGTAAAGAATTTTTCTTGAGTCAGTAATACCCAGAAAAAAAATTCCCTTCAGAATGTAGAATATAGCTGATGAGTAAAAGTGACCTTCTTTCGCCCTAAATCTTGAATACATTCACATGATTCATGTGATTTTTGAGGACCAAGTTATATAAAACATATATCATTTACCTCCTCCAAGTTGAATTTCTTCTAAATCAAAAAGAATTGTGTGGTCCCAAGATATTCCACTTAGGCAGAGTTCACCTTTCTTTCTAGTGCGCCACATGTTATTCATTCAGCACAACTGTTATTAAAATTTGATGTCAATTTTGAACATTTGCATCACTGGAAATTTATGAATTTTAGAGGTCGCTGGACTTATGGTGACCATAACAATCGGCATGCATGCTGTCATAGAAGAAGAATTGGTAGGAAAGTTTCATGTATGGATCGTACATAGACGCAGGGTTTTTTTTTTACACAAAACAATGTATGGCGGAATGTTACAATGGTACAGTGGGCATCCAAAAGAAGTTAGAAAAGGAAAGAAGAAAGATTGAGAATCTTTCACTTAAAAAGAGATTGTCAAATGAAAGTGAACCATGCCTCAGTCAACCTCACAAAAGTTGAGCAGTTGGCCTTTGCAGAGGAAGGAATTACAAAGTCTGCTTCTCTTTATTTTTTATTCCCTGTGAGCAGAGGGGTCAAAAGAATATTGGACAAAGTAAACAAATACATTCAGGCCTTACAATAGTTCCATGGACACAACATATAACTCCCCCATACATGAAGATTGATAGATATTTCTCCACTGATGGAAAGTTATTTTGTGTGTATCTAGCCATTGCATATGTGTGAATGAGAGCTGTTTACTTTGTCCAAAATCCTTTGTCCCTGCTCACGGTGATTGTTTCTACCTCTCAAAATTCAAATTTTCTCTAATGCCTAACTTTTGCTGCAATATTTCAAGCTTCAAAACTCACTACGACTTAGGCAGTGATGAATTTGATAAGGAAGCTTAAAAATGCATCAAGACGATTTGAACAAACATGCCAAGTGACTTTTTGCTTGTAATTGTTCAGCTTAGACAGTCACATTTTAGGTGCACTTCTGTAAGCCTCTGTATCAAATACACCAATGCCAACCTCTTAGCGAGTCACAAAGCTTCAATATAATAGAGAAAGGTGGGTATTAATTGAAGCTACATGTATTACTTAATACGTCTTAACGAGGGCAAAATTGACTATTATAGTCAAACCTGTCCATAAAGACATACCAATTTATTGAGTTTCGCAAGACATGTTCATTTACATGTAAATTGCTTCCTAAGGAACTATGGAAGGTGGCCTTTAAGGAGAGGTGGTTGGTAAAGCAGGTTTGAGAATACATTGGTTCTTCAACTCACTCAAAATTGATTTGACAACCATTTCTAAAGTGAAAATTGAGTTCTTTTCCTTTCCTTTGAAGCGATGTTAGTCTTCATGATGTGAATCACAGGGCCATAGATGTAGCAATGTTAATATCGTGTGAGATGACTTGGCGATCCCATCCGCATGTTAGAAGCTTGTTGCTTTGATTATCCCAAGACAAACCATGAACAAAGTCATTGTGAGCGTAGCTACGGTATCTGCAATGAGGAAAACAAAAATTGTATCAAGTTAGCTGAAAATCATAACCATGAGAAGCTTGTAACTCTGATTATCCAACGATAAACCAAGGACAAAGTCATTGTGAGCATAGCTACCGTATGTGCAATGAGGAAAACAAAAATTGTTTGAGGATAGTTGAAATTTGTGATCATTAGAAGATTGTTCTTCTATGCTGTTTGAGAAATAAATGGATGAACTAGAACTAGGTTATCCCACGATAAACCATGGACAAAGTCATTGTGAGCGTAGCTACAGTATCTGCAATGAAGGAAACAAAAAATGTTTGATGTCAGCTGAGAATCTTGAACGTTAGTAGCTTCTTTGAAAAAAAGTTATACATGTGAGGAGTCTTCATGATGCAAATCATAGGGCCATAGATGTAGCAATGTTGATATCATGTGAGATGACTTGGCGATCCCATCCGCACGTTAGAAGCTTGTAGCTCTGATTATCCCAAGACAAACCATGAACAAAGTCATTGTGAGCGTAGCTACGGTATCTGCAAGGAGGAAAACAAATTGTTTGAGATTAGTTGAAATCATAAATTTTACATGCTTGTTGCTTTGATTAACTCAAGACAAACCATGAACAAAGTCATTGTGAGCATAGCTATGGTATCTGCAATGAGGAAAATAAAAAATGCTTGACGTTAGTTGAAAATCATGAACAAAATCATTGTGAGGGTAGCAACGGTATCTCCAATGATGAACATAAATTGTTTGAGGTGAATTAAAAAATNAAAATACAACACCACTACTAAAAAGTTATTCTTGAATCACCAATACCCGAAAAAATATGTTTTCCCTTAGGAATGGGCCCTAAAATGGGTAGAATATATCTGATGAGTAAATGTGACCCTATTTTTCTAGAAAATGACAAATTATTAATACAGTACAGTGGACTCTCGTTATAACGAGGGCCTTGGGACCAGAGAAATATGCTCGTTATAATGAAACCTTGTTATATCAGAGTTACAAAAACAATACAATACAAAGAGAATTTACAATTTGGGACCACAAAAATTCCCTTGTTATAATGAAACCTCGTTATAGCAGTGCTCGTTATAGTGAGAGTCCACTGTACATGTACAACACTACATGCCTAAATCAAATTTTTTAGTCAAATAATTGCCTAGAGTCAATGTGATATCTTGGGACCAAGTCATATAAAACATATATCATTTACGTCCTCTACGTTGAATTTCTTCTAAATCAAAAAGAATATTGTGGTCCCAAGAGATTCCACTTAGGTAGAGTTCACCTTTTTTTTTCTGGTGCGCCACATGTTATTCATTCAGCACAACTGGAATTTGAATTTTGAACATTTACAATTTTGAACATCTGCATTGCAGGTAATTTTATAAATTTCAAAGGTTGCTGAACCCATTGTAATCCTAACAGCTACCATAGCAGTCGAATGACAGAGAAAACTTTCATGTGTGTATGGATTAGCCATACATGTAGATGCAGGGTTTTTTAAGACAAGATGATGTATGGCGGAATGTTATAGACGTACATAGTGTATCCAAAATAAGTCAAATAAGGAAAGAAGAAAATAAACTTTCACTTTTGAAAAGAAGGCCAAATAGAAACCAAAGAGAATCTTCCCTGATATAAACTTGCAAAAGTTGAACAGTTGCCTTCACAGAGGAAGGTGTTACAAAGTTCCCTTCTCTTTATAATTCTATTGTTTTTACCCCCAATAAGTCACAGACGTTTCGCTGTCAAGATTCAAGCGCTGTGACTCGCTGAGACTTGGGCACCAACGCATTTGATAAGGAAGCTTAAAAATGCATCAAGACGATTTGAACAAACATGCCAACTGACTTTTTGCTTGTTCAGCTTAGACGGTTACATTTTAGGTGCACTTCTATAAGCCTCTGTATCAAATGGAACAGTGCCAACTTCTCTTCGAGTCACAAAGCCCGAATCTAATAGAGAAAGGTTGGTATTAATTGAAGCTACTACTTAATAGGTCTTAACAAGGGCAAAATTGACTATTGCAGTCAAACCTGTCCATAAAGACGTACCACCCAAGGGAGACACAAAATTTAGTGAGTTTCGCAAGACATGTTCATTTACATGTAAATTGCTTTCTAAGGAACTATGGAAGGTGGCATTTAAGGAGAGGTGGTCGCTAAAGCAGGTTTGATATTACATTGGTTCTTCAACTCACTCAAAATTGATTTGACAACCATTTCTAAAGTGAATAATTATTCCTTTTTCCTTTCCTTAAAAAGACGTTGGGAGTCTTCATGATGCAAATCATAGGGCCATTGATGTTGCGATGTTGATATCGTGTGAGATGACTTGACGATCCCATCCGCACGTTAGAAGCTTGTTGCTTTGGTTATCCCAAGATAAACCATGGACAAAGTCATTGTGAGCATAGCTACGGTATCTGAAATGAGGAAAACAAAAAGGGTTTGATGTCAGCTGAGAATCATGATACATGTGAGGAGTCTTCATGATGTAAATCATAGGGCCATAGATGTAGCAATGTTGATATCATGTGAGATGACTTGACGATCCCATCCGCACGTTAGAAGCTTGTTGCTTTGGTTATCCCAAGACAGACCGTGGACAACGTCATTGTGAGCGTAGCTACGGTATCTGCAAGGAGGAAAACAAACAATGTTTGACGTTCGTTGAAGATCATCAACAAAGTCATTGTGAGCATAGCTACTGTATCTGCAATGAGGGAAACAACAGTTGTTTGACATTGGTTTAAAATCATAAATGTTAGAAGAACGATGAACCAAGGAAAAAGTCATTGTGAGCAAAGCTACGGTATCTGCAATGAGGAAAACAAAAATTGTTTGACGTTAGTTGAAAATCATGAACTTGAGAAGCCTGTTACTTGGGTTATCCCACGATAAGCCATGGACAAAGTCATTGTGAGCGTAGCTACGGTATCTGAATTGAAGAAAACGGAAAAATGTTTGACGTCAGCTGAGAATCATGAACGTTAATAGCTTCTTTGAAAAGAAGTTATACATGTGAGGAGTCTTCATGATGTCAATCACAGGGCCATTGATGTAGCGATGTTAATATCATGTGAGATGACTTGGCGATCCCATCCGCACGTTAGAAGCTTGTTGCTTTGGTTATCCCACGATAAACCATGGACAAAGTCGATGTGAGCGTAGCTACGGTATCTGCAAGGAGGAAAACAAACATTGTTTGACATTCGTTGAAGATTATCAACAAAGTCATTGTGAGCAAAGCTACGGTATCTGCAATGAGGAAAACAAAAATTGTTTGACGTTAGTTGAAAATCATGAACTTGAGAAGCCTGTTACTTGGGTTATCCCACGATAAGCCATGGACAAAGTCATTGTGAGCGTAGCTACGGTATCTGAATTGAAGAAAACGGAAAAATGTTTGACGTCAGCTGAGAATCATGAACGTTAATAGCTTCTTTGAAAAGAAGTTATACATGTGAGGAGTCTTCATGATGTCAATCACAGGGCCATTGATGTAGCGATGTTAATATCATGTGAGATGACTTGGCGATCCCATCCGCACGTTAGAAGCTTGTTGCTTTGGTTATCCCACGATAAACCATGGACAAAGTCGATGTGAGCGTAGCTACGGTATCTGCAAGGAGGAAAACAAACATTGTTTGACATTCGTTGAAGATTATCAACAAAGTCATTGTGAGCAAAGCTACGGTATCTGCAATGAGGAAAACAAAAATTGTTTGACGTTAGTTGAAAATCATGAACTTGAGAAGCCTGTTACTTGGGTTATCCCACGATAAGCCATGGACAAAGTCATTGTGAGCGTAGCTACGGTATCTGAATTGAAGAAAACGGAAAAATGTTTGACGTCAGCTGAGAATCATGAACGTTAATAGCTTCTTTGAAAAGAAGTTATACATGTGAGGAGTCTTCATGATGCGAATCACAGGGCCATTGATGTAGCGATGTTAATATCATGTGAGATGACTTGGCGATCCCATCCGCACGTTAGAAGCTTGTTGCTTTGGTTATCCCACGATAAACCATGGACAAAGTCGTTGTGAGCGTAGCTACGGTATCTGCAATGTGGAAAACAAAAATATTTGAGGTTAGTTGAAGATCATGCATGTACACAGTGATTGTGAGCGTAGCTACTGTATTTGCAATGAGGAAAACAAAATTGCTTGAGGTTAGTTGAAAATCATTGTGAGCGTTGCTACGGTATCTGCATTGAGAAAAACAAAATTATTTGAGGTTAGTCGAAAAACACTGTGAGCATAGCTACAGTATCTGCAATGAGGGAAACAAAAGTTGTTTGACGTTAGTTGAAGACCACAAACAAAATCAGTGTGAGCATGGTTACTGTGTCTGCGATGAGGAAAACAAAAACTGTTTGACATTGGTTTAAAATCATGAACGTTACAAGCTTGTTGCTTTGATTAACTCACGATAAACCATGGACAAAGTCATTCTGAACATAGCTACGGTATCTGCAATGAAGAAAACAAAAATTGTTAGATGTTAGCTGAAAATCATGAACGTTTTAAGCTTGTTGCTCTGATTATCCCAAGACAAATCATGGACAAAGTCGTTGTGGGCGTAGCTACGGTATCTGCAATGAGGAAAACAAAAATTGCCCGAGGTTAGATGTATAGGGCCAAAATATTAGTATTTCTATATCTATAATCCTTCTTCTTTCTAGCACTTATGGACTTTCCTCTGAGTGAATGATAAGCGCTATATAAAAAAACTTTTATTGTTATCATTATTAAATGAAAATCATGAACATTGAAAACTTGTTACTCTGATTATCCCAAGACAAACGATGGACAAAGTCATTGTGAGCATAGCTACGGTATCTGCAATGAAAAAAAATATTTACTTCCATCATTGGCATAGATACATGTATTGCATATGCAATAGAAAAAACATATTTCTTGGAAGCTTTACCAAATGCCTTCACCCTCAAGCATTCAGAAAAAAAGGAATCATTTTTCACAAAGTTTACCTTAATTTGATAAAGAATAGTTTAAATGAATAATATTTCTCTCTTTTTATTTGGACAATTCCATATACATATATGTCCAAACAAATAGTACTATTTAGAAAGAATTTATCATCATTCATATTATTAGCTGATTTGTCAACAACGTGTAAATGTAATGCTCGTTAGCAACTATAACTCAAGTAGTTCATAAAGTGAAGTAGAAGAGGTGAAACGTCAGTTCACACATACAAATTGATTGACCAACTTCTCAAATTACCCATTTACAAACATATCTTTAACATATCAAGTTAACTAAAGTAAGTATAATTTACTTACATTTGTTTTAATTCTGGCTGAAGTTCAGTAACAGCTGCAGTGCAGTCATCTGATACAGATGCTAGTAGGAGGGGACTGCGAGATGAAAATAAAAAGATATAAAGACAAGTGTTAAGACAATTCCAAATTTCAATCAAATCGCAGCAGAAATTATTTTTGCCCATGGGCCCGGCAGCTGCTGTTGAGAGCCAAACAGTGTACCAGCAATTCCCATCTTTTATCGTCTTTTAGTATGACATGGCAGAGAATAAAACTTTTTTTTTTTGTTGCATGCTTTGATAAAGAACAGAGGAAAAACCGATATCATTGATGACAAGCAAAAGAAGAGATAAAATTTACAGTCTATTCTCTGTTTCTCTCTGTGGCAAAGTCAGAAGGAACATGCCCTTGCCTCCTACCCCCAACTTGCCAAGTAAAAAAATATAATTTTTTGCTCATCAAGCTGTCGCAAATAAATCACACAAATTATTCTGAATGAGATCTACTTACGATTTAGATGAGAATGCTAGCCTATGTACTGGTCTTGTGTGGGCTGCTGTCACAATAGCTGCATTTTGTTGGCTGCGGGTATCAAGAATAGTGATACTACCACCCTCATCACCTGACGAAAAAACAATTGATCGTGACTTCATCATTTCTTGGCGAAACTTGATTTCTCCTTTTATACGATAACATGAAAAACTTTCTTTCAGGAAACTTTCAAATTATTAATTATCATTAATTACCGGTAAGGCTTGAACTAGAGGCATGTCAACTGAACAGAAAATAATACATTGAGTTCATTCAATGGGAGCTTGTGCCAAAAGTCTGTCAGATGATTGGACAAAGTTTGTTTAAATTTCTTCTCACAAGAAATGTTTCACTGGTCTTACTTCATTATGATCGCAAAATAAAGGGATTACGGAACTTTGACCTACTGTCTCCTGTCAAAGTTTGCTTCTTAGCATTATACATCAACACAGTCTATGAAGAATATGGATTCTGAAACTGAAAAGTTCACTTACCGATGGCAATGACATAGGATTCTGCAGGTTTCCACACAAGACTGGTAGGGAGGCTCTCTGGCCCAGAAAGTCTTTGTGCTGGCTTGGGCTTCCTCATGTCCCATAGTAACACAGATCCATCCTAGAGAAATAAGATCATGATAGAAATACAGTCTAACCTCGTTATAACGAGGTCGTTGGGACCAGAGGAATTACCTCTTTATATTGAAACCTTGTTATATCAGGGTCAAAATACAATATAATATAAAGAGATGGGACCAGGAAAATTACTTTGTTATAACAAGAGCTCGTTATATCAGTGCTCTTTATAACGAGGTTTGACTGTAATGTGAGCCCAAATGTTCATGGATTTTGTTATAACAAGAGCTCGTTATATCAGTGCTCTTTATAACGAGGTTTGACTGTAGTAAGAATGATGATGATTGTAATGATAGTGGAGGTGATGGTGATGGTGATGATGGTAATGATGAAGATGATGGTGATGGTGATGATGATAATGATGATGATGATGGTGATGATGATGATGGTGATGATGATGACAATAGTGATGATGATGAATACGATGATGATGGTAATGATGATGACGAAGATGATGATGATGATGATGATGATGATGATGATGATGATGATGATGATGATGATGATGTTGATTGTAATAATGATGATGATGATGACGGTGATGATGGTGAAGATGGTGATGGTGATGATTATGATAATGATGATGTTGATGATAGTGATAATGATAGTGATAGTGTTGATGATGTTGAGGATGATTGTAATGATGACGATGATTATGATGCTGATGACGATGATAATAATTATGATGATGATGATGCCCTTTCAAGCAAACATTAGAACTGGTGAAAAGAACAAATTGGGAGACATTCATATCCATTTTCGACAACAGGAGAAGAATAAGTACGATCACAAGTATTAAGTGGAAAAAAAA
>BQKZ01008154.1:17555-30470 GCA_036244855.1 Temnopleurus reevesii | reverse complement strand
GCCGGGGACCTTGAAAGCACCAACGTGTTCCGTGACATGATCCATGGCACAGTACCGCCACCAGGGATGGATAAATGCAGGAAGTCAGTCTGGGTTTTCATCAGCTCCACATTCACTGACACCCGTATTGAGAGAGATCTGCTCCTTCTCGACGTCTATCCCTATATCAGGGACTACTGTAGGCAGATCGGGATTGACTTCAATGTGGTTGATTTCCGTTGGGGCATCAGACAGGGGGCGTCAAACAGACACATGGCTGCTGATATCTGCTACCAAGAGGTTGCAAGGTGTAGGTAAGTAATTATCAACGAATAATTACAGTTTTTTTTTCAATCAATCAGCTCAATTTTCAGTATCGCCAATATGATGAAAGTACCTGGATGTGGCTTTTGTAGGCGAGAAATTTTTCACCATGTCCGGGATTCGATCACTTCCAGTGAGCTGCAGCTTCGCAATCATGACCGATAGTTGTGATTAGTTTGAAAAGAGAAAACAATGAAAAATCTAACAGTATATTCAACGTTTCGGTGTGCCATGCCGCCAAAATTTTGTTTCACGCTTTGCCCGATTGTGACTTTTCCTCTCAAATCTCATGCAACTGTTCAGACCAAATTTTCAATAACAGGATATGCGGTCTTGTCGTTACACATTTTTTAATATTACCTCACTAAACAGCCAATTAGAATTATCCATACCATTAATACTAAGATTTATGCTTTGGGGGCCCAGGAGATCCTTTGGATTATAGACAGCAGCAATGAAGAAAGAATTCAAAGAACTTTGCAAGCCAATACCTTTTTATGTCACGATTTTTTCCATCCTCTCTAAAATTGCATATAGAAGGAATTATGATGATGCATATGAGCTAACAATTTTCAAATCAAATCAGAATCCCCAACAAACCGTATCCATTTGTATTCATTTGTGAAATCACAGGGAGTGATCCATTGGACCATATTTTGTTGCTATTCTTGAAGACAAGTACAGATACCAACCCATACCACAAGATTCACAAGAACAAAGTATCAAAAACAAAGTATCAAGCCTCATTGAATAAAGAATCAAACCCAATTTACCAAAAAAATATCCCAATTTTCTATTCATCACAGAGAGGGATCCATTGGACCATACTTTGTTGCTATTCTTGGAGACAAGTATGGCTATCGACCCATACCCCCAAGATTCACAAGAACAAAGTATCATCAAGTCATTGACTACTTGGAGAAAGAAGAGTCATCCGAGTCTCTGGAGGCAGTTAGTCTCATGAAGGAATGGTATATTGAAGACACCAATGCACTTGGAGGTAATGTCATACTCATACCTGCTAACCAGGACAACTTTAGCTTATTCAGTAAAATGTTCTAGACATCTAAGTATCGGAACATAATTTTGTATCAAGAAATATTAACTATTTAGAAATATTGATGTTATACTTTCATATCTGTTGTCTACAACTCTTAGTTAAAGAAAAATTTTGACCCTCTTTTTTGTGCAAGATTTTGGCACTCTCGGGGTATAGCCCCCATACACACATTACGAGCAATTAAATCCCGATTTTGGAAATAAATCATATTTGCATTCAATCTAGGCACTTTGACGAATAAAATCTACCTAATTCTTGGTCTGAAGCTGATATGATTACTAAATGTATGATTTCAATTCATCGTTGTTATATGATCAAATTACTAATATCTGATGAATTTAAGAGCTACTGATCTTTACCAAAGCTACATTTTGAATCTAACATTTTCATCATTAATATCCATGCAGAGCCAGAATACGTCTTACAGCCGATTGACTCCAAACTGGAGAACTACTACAGTCTGAATGAAGACCTTGCTTCAATAGATCAAGACAAGTGGAACAAGGTGTTCTCTCTGCTACAGTCCTGTATCTATAGGGCTGTCAAGTTTGCTTCTAACATGGACCCTGAATATGTCAAGGATATTACACAGTCTGTCACAGAAGGTATGTCTGAAATATGACACGTTTATTGAAAGTAACATGGTTTAAAAGGGGCACTTGAAGGTTAAAGATGTTTTTATCTCTGCTACAGACCTGTCTCTACAGGGCTGTCAAATTTGACCCTCACATAGACCCAGAATACGTCAATGATACAGTACTGTCTATTACAGAAGGAAAATGTGTATGTCCATTTATCAAAGAAATCATCTTATATTGAACTAAAAATGGATTTTGTTTGTGCTTGAAAACTGTTTCTATAGGGCGGTTGAATTTGCAATTACCATTGACCCAGAAATGATATCACAAATTCTGTAACAATTCTTGTCTTTGATGCATTGCTAATCCTAATACAGTGCAATTCAGAGTTACAAGGTAATTTTTATTCACCTTTTTACAATGCTTTTTCACTTATTGTGGTTATTACTATGATTCTTACTCTGCAAACGCACAACTCTTAATTGTGGCACGCACCTGCAATCCAATGGGGTATCGGGCAAATGGCTTACTGTCTTGGTTTTTTTTTAGGTTGAGCCTCGGACATCTCTTTCAGGTTTAGACGATTCAGGTCAGTCCCAGATTTGATTAATCTTCTTGACACAAATTTTGCTTTGATGACACATAGGTCATTCTCCGATGTATTTAGATATCTCTGATTGATAGATATAAAGTAATATAAAATGCTTGATCTCTCTCTCTCTATCTCTCATCTGTGTTACAGGTGAAATTGAAGTAGGGATCGAAGGAGTTACAGATCAGAATGAGTCAAGCCCTTCTCGTTGCTTCACATTTACACGGTCAATCCACAGCATGGACACAGGAGAGAAGTTTGCTCGTAGATTCCTGGACAGTGGGTCTCCTGTTGAACAGGCTGAGAAACAGAGGAAGCTGGGAGAGTTGAAGGAGAAACTGCTTAATACCCTGTCAACAGATGCTATGTACAAGTAAGTACCAGTTCACGCCAGTTTTATCCAGTTCAAATGAGATGATATGGTTGAAAACAGGTTAAAAATAGTTGTTTCCCTATATAGCAGGATGGAAAAACAGAGGTTGTTTGTTATCTGATGACATTATGTTTGCATTTACACCACTTTAATTCAGTTTCTAAATATAGGGGAAGTAAGTTCCGCAAGAATAAATGCATGAAATTTCCAAATTATATCAGTTTTATCCAGTTATATCATGGCAGTGGCAAGATAACTACTCTCTGAATATAAGATTTCTACTAGGGAGTTTATGATAATACAGATTGTTTCCAGAGTGCAGTTTAATTTCTGGAACTATGACTTCTCATCACATACCTCTTAATTTTGCTATCTTTCAGTTACTCACTTCGATTCCTTCCGACGCAAGAACAGATGGAGAAGGATGAAAAGAACAAGGAAACTCTGAGAAAATTCTGTGATACATTCTGTCAATTTATGGTAGAATCCATCCAATCATGTAAGTAGCCATTTGATGGTGTAGTGATTTTAGCAATACTTTGGGACCAAGAGGGAAACTTTCTGTCAGAAAATATACTAGTGTGTTCATTTTTGATGTGTGCTCCATAGTGGAATGAAACCTTGGAATTAATTTGTAATTAATCAGTCGATGAAGAAAAATATGATGATCAAACTGAAAATTTGAGCTTAATTGGACAATCCGTTCAAAAGTTACGAATTTTCAAAGTTTCAAGTATCCCATGTCATGGGGATCCCTGAATTGGCAACGCTTAACAAATCTATGACGATATGCGGACAACTCTCCATTTATTTTGTACATGATTTTTTATAATTATGGAATTTGATTGAATATACCATAACTATTCAACATTATTCTTCCAACAATACTTGAAGAATTATCCAACACCTATAATACTGACGAGAAAAGGGAAAATTTTGTCCACTTTTCTGAAAAAAGAAGAAATTGTTAAATTTTGTGTACAGAATGAATGGAGAGCTGTCCACAAATACGTCACAGATTTGAACGTAGACGACTAATAATTGGTCGGCGTTGCCGACTCGAGGATTCCCATGACGGGACATTCACTATAACTTTGTAAATTCATAACTTTTGAATGGATCGTCGGATTATGCTCAAATTTTCACAGTTGGTTCATTTTATTTTTCTCCATCTACTGAGAGAATATAAAATGCAGGGTTTCGTTCTTCTTTAAGTATTTGTAGGAGTGTGTGATTTTCATGTTGACAGAGTCCAGACTTTTTCAAATCCCCTCCTCTGATCTCGGCTACCGATCACGCGACCGCCCTGAAATTCGGCATGACATAGATTGTGATGTTAAATGCTAGATTACATAGATTAGTGTTTCGAAAATTGACTTATTAAGCTAATGTTAAAGTGTTAATTATACATAATTATACATATATTAAATTATTATATTGTCTAATTCAAGTTCAAGTTCAAGTTCAACTTTATTTTCCACAAATCACAAGCCCCAAACGTGCTGATTTGTGGTATAGAAGCTCATATTCATGTTCCGAACAGATTATCATGAAAAAAAGTTGCTATGGAAAATAGTTTCTTATGTATTTCTTTGTTTTTTGTTTTACTTTATCATTCCTATGGTTTTTTTCCAATGGAAATTGTCATGGATGTGATTAGAATTATATATAATGGCTGGCTCATGCATTTTTTCCTTCATCTCTCTTTCTTCAGATGCCATCACAGCACTGCAAGACATGGACAACCATCTCTTTGTGGAGGTCCTGCATCACAGCACATTCTGCCGAGATCGGGCAGCAACGGTCATCGGTCAAGAGGACAACCTGGAGAGGCTGATGGAATACCTGGCTCGAGATAAGCATAAGGACAAACCGTTTGTCATACACGGCATAGGGGGCACGGGAAAGACTGCACTTCTTGCGAAGCTCTTCAGCGAGTCAGTTACGAAGCATCAGGGACAGGTTCACAACAGGTAAAGGACGGAAATATCTCCCAAAATAGAACAATAATTATAAACCGTTTGTCATTCACGGCATCGGGGGCACGGGAAAGACTGCCTTCATTGCCAAACTTTTCAGCGAGTCTGTTACGAAGCATCAGGGACAGGTTCATAACACGTAAAGGACAGAAATATCTCTCCAAATTGAACAATAAGGATAAATATTTTGTCATAAATGGTATTGGGGGTACAGGAAAGACCGCCCTCATTGCCAAACTTTTCAGTGAGTAGGTTACGAAACATCAGGGACAGGTTCATAACAGGTAAAGGATGGAAATTTCTCTCCAAATTAAACAATAAGGATAAATCTTTTGTCATAGATGGTATTGGTGGTACAGGAAAGACTGCCTTCATTGCCAAACTTTTCAGCGAGTCAGTTACGAAACATCAGGGACAGGTTCACAACAGGTAAAGGACGTAAATATCTCACCAAATCGAACAATAAGGATAAATCTTTTGTCATAAATGGTATTGGGGGTACGGGAAAGACCACCCTCAGTGCCAAACTTTTCAGTGAGTCGGTTACGAAGCATCCGGGACAGGTTCACAATAGGCAAAGGGCAGAAAATTCTCCCCATAACAAACAAATGAAAAGAATCTTAAACTTTCCAATCTTATTTGCAAAGCTCTGCATTGCAGAGGATCATAAATATCCTAATGGGATGAAAATGAATATTAAATTGTGGGGCAAAACATGCATTTGACTTAAAATTTCTTTCAATGATAACTCAACAGTGTACCTTTTTAAACATTAGATTATCAAAATGTGATATAAGTGTTTTGGTTATATATGTAAATGTGATTCTAATGCAAATGCACATTGGATACACTCTTATGATTGGATTATTGAACATAAAATTTCATACAAAGTTATTGTCTATTGAAATTCAAATCGTTTATTGTTTTTATCATGTCTGATTACGTTACAGACCTATTCATATTGTGCGATTCATTGGCATCACACCTCAATCCTACAACATTAGGAATCTTCTCTACAGTATATGTGAACAGGTAAGAGAAAAGTAATAATTCACACCGTCATGTAAATCTAGATTGCTCACAACATTTATACTGCCAGAGAGGGCTCCCACCTAATCTGCAAAACCTGGAAAACCAGCTTCATGTTTTCTAGTGAAGAAAAAAATCCAGGAATTTTGATGACAAATCCCTCAAATCTGTAATAAATAAGGCAATTTTATCAAATATTCTTTTTATAATTGTGGTTTTGTTAAAAAGGTTTAAAATGAGTGATTGCATTTACATAGTTACCATGGAATTTATTCACATAGGGAAAATTAGTACTAGGTTTTTGTTCTTTGCAAGAAGGGGGAATACTGACTGCACATTTTACAGTGTAATTTATGATTTTTGTGAATATTCACATTTCAATAACATCAACATTAGTTGACTTTTGTAAAAAGTAAATTTGTTCAAATTGTTTTTGCATGCCAATCAAATTGTATATTATTATATTAATCTACAATTCACTAAAATATCATGCATGTGAAATTGTCATTGGCTACTTTTTGTGAAATTCCATGTCTCACAAATTCTCTGATTTTGCAGTATTTAATATTGACCTAGTGGTATTTGATATTCTCGATCATTTATAATGTTGATAAAACATATTTAAAACAATACAGGATTTAAATGTATACATATTAAGATTCATAATTATGATTATTGTCACTAAAATGTTTTCATCATTACTTCTCCATAGATCTGTCATTGCCTAAACATGGATGAAAGTTTGATCCCTAAGGACTATAAGAAACTACAGAATAGGTTTCTGCAATTCCTGGAAAAGGCCTCCAAAGCACATCCCATAAGTAGGTATTTTGATATATATAAGTGGGTTATTCAACCAGCTTGGAATGTTCTGTGAAAATCATGCTATTACACCTGCTTTGTTTTCTTCATGCTCACAAATTATTGATTACTTGTACTACTACTGCCTTTTATGTATGTTATTATAGATAACAAATAATTATACACAACATACTACAATTGTCAGATAGTGCATCATTACTCGGCTTTAACAGTGCGACCATATGCTCATATCATTTCTTTTTACTGGTTGCAATATCCATCACCTGGGTCAAGTGCTGCAAAATGTGGCCTTATTTTATACTCACAGAAATCAATACTACATGTATTCGAATCAATGAACCTGTTAAGGATATACTTGGGTCTTATTTATTCATTTATTTATTTATTTATCTTTCTTTAATACATGCATTGTAGAGTGAATGGCAATGAACATTATACAGTGATTGACAATACACTGCTGTAAAACTGTTATAATTGACAGGAGATTAGAAGAATGATGAGGTGATCAAGTGAAGCAAAGTTTGTAATTTAAGTCCCTCCTACCTAGTAGGAGGGACTTACAGTACAAACTTGCCTAATAGGAGGGACTTAAATTACAAGCTTGTTCAATAATCTTCCAAACAAACTCTTGTAAACTCTACTCTTCTCTCTCTCACAGTGATATTCCTTGATTCCCTGGACCAGCTATCTGATGAATATCAAGGTCGTGACCTCCTATGGTTACCAAGGCAACTGCCAGCCCATGTTCACATGGTGGTGACTGTCAGACCACAAGCTGGCTTCTGCCTCACAGCCATCAAGAATCTTATCAACAAGTCTGAATTTTTCTTGGAGGTAATCATTCATGATCTACTTCTTTTTCAATTTATTTATAACATAAGGATTCATTACCTAATGCCCCGGTCACAAAGGACCCCGGAAGCAACACGATTCACCCCAACTCTTTGTTAATTCACAGTCAACTGCCTCAAAACAACGAGCCGTGGTGAATCGTGTTGCTTCCGGGGTCCTATGTGCCCGGGGCTTTAGCAAGAGATCAATGTGATACTCGGGAAGAGTTTGATTAACCTAGAGTAGCCACTTCATCTATAAGCTTGCCATGCAATGGGTTCTGTGCATGCTTAAACATAGAAGGTGATGCTACAGAGCTACAATTGATCGGAAAGCGCCAATCAAAATCATTGTTTCTTGCTAAGAGTGCATACCATGTGCGAATAAAAAATAAAAATGTGTGAGACAATTTGTATCTGTTCTCATAGCCAGGGGGGTGTACTCTACTTGCGTGCAAATTTGGCGATAGCTCGATCGATGGCCAATGCCCCCCTGGCTATGAGAACTCACACAAATAAGCCCGGCCTAGTTAGGGTTAAGAACCATGAATCAAGCAAAACGTAATGTACTCTCTTATACTTTCAATGAATTATTAATTTTTGGAAATCGTTTTGTTAATCCTATGAGTGACATTTATTTTTATTTGTTTATTTTGAAGGTTAACAACAGTTTAATTTGTTTCTATTTCCAATTTTCCATCAAATTTTTAGATCAAGCCTCTTACTGATGTTACAAAGGCCCCCATGCTTGAATGCTTAATGGCTAATAAAGGAAGGTAAGGAACAATAGTAATTTTATTGTACTATCAACCCTTTGACTACTGGAACCAGGTAGTCCCTACACAATGTTTATGGTAATACAGAGTGGTAGTATTGCATTCAGACAAAGAAATCCTGTCAGAGCAGGATGAGTCAATAGAGCACAGGGAATAATTTTCCTGGTATCGCATCAGAATTTGCTATGCATTTTAGCAGGATTGCTATACATAATATATTTTGTGTAGCGACTATATAGTAAAGAATTGGAAATGTTTCCTCATTGTCTGAAACTGCTAATCAAATATGAAAAATAAAATTATTCCCTGGAGCATGTTTAAATGAAGATGTAACTTTCCTGATGATTTCATGCAATAATGATAATAGTAATAATACATATGACTTATAAGGCGCCAAATCCACTGAAATTTAATGTTCAAGGCGCACAAAAAAGGAAATAGGGGTCAGAGTGGAAAATATCACAGAATATCGTAGCATAAGAAAGGCATCAGATGACTAAAATACTAAACAGTATATGGCGAGGATTGAAAACATAATGGAAATGTAGAACATTCACGATGAAATAGATGTATATAGTACGGGCTTAAACACCTCGGTCACAATATAGCGGTCCCAGATCGGCTGCATAGGTTAAAAAATGAGCAATGTTTACTCAGACATGAATGAATTTTTACATTATTTGCATGATGTGAATGCTGGGTTCTAGATTGTCTATACATTACAATAAAGCTGCATATATAGCATTATTTTTTATCTTCTGGCTATTTCAATTTTTTTTTCAAATGAAGATTTTCTAGATCACATGTGCAACATAGCAATTAGATTTTTACCACTTTCTGGGAGTTCATGGACTAACAGATGAATCATAGCACTGATTAGGACATTTAAATCTGTGAGACATTATATTAGTACTATTTTTGAGTGTTATATGAGAGGCCATCATCTTCTTGTAATGATCTTGATGTCATTTTCCTCTAGAACTCTGACGTATGACCAGCAGAAGATCGTTCTGAAGGCTCATCAGGATAACAAACCAACTGCTCTCTACATGAAGATTGCATGTGATATGGCTAGCAATTGGCATTCACACACGCCCATCTCAACGTGCATGATAGCAGGGAACATAACAGGCATCATTACACAGTTCTTTGAACAGTAAGATTTGTTTGAGTAAAATATGTACAGTCAATATCTACAGTGGCCACCTAAATTATTCCTTCCTAAATATAGTTCACCTGTCTCTGGTGGCCGCTTTTTCCTTTTCTCTTAGGTGGTCACTGTAGGCAAGTGTGACTGTAAATGAAATTGAGCGATTTGCAAAGAATGGGAATTCGATGAATAGAATTAAATGCATTGCGTTCAATTAAGTACCATTGAATGGAGTGGAATTGATTAGAATAAATAAAGAATAGAAGTGCAATAGAATAGAATGAAATAGAATAAATGAGAATGAACTATAGAATGGAATCATTTGGAGTGTAATTGAAAAAAATGTGAATGGAATACTTGAGCTTCAAGGCGCTCAATGCTAAATTGATCATGCTGTGGACACTTCCAACTGGTCCCCAATGATACCTGGGTAGAGTATAGCACTATGTCGATGCATGTAGCATTATAGTTTTTATCCTACGTCTTATCTCTTTAGGCTTGAACTTAAATATGTAATTGATTTTGAGAATCTTGGTGAGTGTGAAATCTCCTTGTTCAAGAGACTTGACAGATTGGGTGCCATCCCCCCCTCCAAACCTGACGAAGCATTGTTTTTGTTGAAAGTATAATAATCAAATATACCATGCACTGAGAAGTTCTAGTTGAAATTATGGATTGTGAGGTGACTGGCATATCACTATTTTCCGAGGGGCACCCGAGGAAAATAGTCACTATGCCGGTCACCGAAGAATCCATAATTTCATATAGTACNCCCCGTTCTAGAAGATGTCTTTGAGCATTCCACTCCGCCGATACGAAGGCTGCCACCGCTACTCTGGACAAGGCTCCGACTAGACCTAGGTATGATTGTATTTCTGATTTAAGTGCTCACAAATTGCATATTTTCATTCGTAAGAATTTTTCATCACTATTGATTACATGATTTTTGCTGATTTTTAGATATACATGTATGCATAAATCTCTTTGAACATATTCTTAACCAACTGCAAGTCAACAGCAACTTTGCAGATTGTAACACGTTCGCGCACAATATGCGCATTTAACAAGACGCGCATGAAACAATGATTTTGAGTGGCAGGTTCCTATCAATTGCAACTTGTGGTCAATAGCAACTTTTGAACAGCACCCCCTTAGTTTAATTCACCATGCCTTTCTCAGGATTGCTGTTCTCCCCTAGGTTACTGTGTGTTATAGCTCCCGCCTTGGCTTTAGCCATATGATTTATTTCACTGAAGTCAAAGAACAAGATCAAATACAAAATAAGATAATAGCAAAGATTTCTGAAAACACCAAAATATGTTTTTTGTCTTAAAATTTATTTTCACTTTTGTAACAAAGATATGAAGGTGTGGTCCTGAATATTGGTTTGATGATTTTTAAAGATTTTAATTTCATGTTTTAACTTTTTCTTAGAGTGGTCAAAATGGATTTCTGGGGTATTATATTCATAATTTCATGTGTATATATTCCATTTGGAATTAAGAAGTTACCGTTAAATTGAAATCTTGTAAATTTTAGAACCTAATTTTTTTATGATTCATGTTTTTTTCACATAATTTCAGGGAGTAACCTGGTAGAGAGTGGAGCAGATAACATGGTTGTCTATAGGTGGTACCACAGGATATTCCATGAGGTGGCTTACTCTCGTTATGTGCAAACTAACCAGCAGCAGCTTCATCAGAACATTGCAGAATACTTCCTCGAAAGGTCGGTTCAAAAGCATTAAAGATTCTTCTGAATAGTTTGCATTCATTTGGTTCTTGAGAATTATGTTGAAACTTCTATACAAATGATTACTGTGGCAGGTGACCTCGATCTGTAGACAGAATAATAATGATAATACACTGTAGGCCTACATGGAACTTATGTTGGGCTCTTTCCATCTCAATTAGATAGATGCTAAAGGCGCTCAGAGCAAATTATATAAATTGGCATGTTTTGATCTGGAGTGAGGTAAAATAAGTGATAAATTTAGGCAAGTAACCAAGTTTGACCGAATCTTAATTTTTTCTTAACATTAATAGTTTGAATCAAAGATTATTTGTTCATCTCACAATGGACTGCAGTCAATCACAACATTTGTCATTACTGTCAGAAAATGTATTGATTTTGCTAAATTTGTGAGTATGACAATTGAATCTCTTGGTACATGTAAGCTACTAAACAAATTTTGTGAATATGTTTAAAAAAAAAATAAAAGCTAGTGAATACTTTTTGAGAGATTAATCACAATTTTTTTTTACTTTGCAATAGAGCTGCACAAAATAAAAGGAATAATATTTAGTAATTTATGTCACCTACTTATCAATAATAATAATAATAATAATAATAATAATGAATGGTTTTTATATAGCGCTTATCACTCGCACAGGGAAAGTCCCTAAGCGCTTAGAAAGAAGGATAAATAGAGATATAGAAATACTAATATCTTCGCCCTATACATGGATGATGGAATAAGTTAATAAGGTAACAAGAACAAGGAAAATGGTAGTTAATTTGATAACATTAAACAGGTTTGTATCAACAAATTAAAAAATTAATGATAGTTGTTATCAGTTGTTTTTCCAAGAAAATGATTAAGTGGAAATTATTCTCAGATATGGTAATCCAATTTTTTAATCTGATCTTTCTAGATGGGCACACACCCCTAAGCCCTACGTCATCAAGAACACAAAGAAAGTTGATGTAGCCTTCAGACAGGTCCAGACCCAGCCCTTAGTCCTGGACCAGGTCAGTCAGGACCAAAGGAGGGCCAGTGCCAACTCCCTTGTCCGTGAGATTCAGAACACGGCTGGTCCGAGGTATAACATGAGGAAACTGACTGAGCTTCCGTTCCATCTTATTCACGCTAAGATGTGGGACCAAGTGGAAAAGGTGAGCTTTATTTCTATCTCATCATTAGGCTTACTTGTTTAATTTGGGCTTGGCAGCTACATGTGCAAAGGTTCATTATGAATAAAGGTCTCATAATTTCTGTTTATTTGAGTAAATTAGGTTTCATAGTTGTATGTGTTTGGTTCGTTGATAAATCACTGTTTCAAGTCAACCTGAGCTGAGCAGCTGTGCTTTGTTTCATCATTTGTTTCATAATTTAGTTTGTTCATGTCAGGTTGGACAGATATTCAATTTTTAAAACAAATGTTTTTATTTCCTTGAGAAATGCAGGACATCTAGTGTGATATCATTCATGAATTAAATACACTGTATGAATTTTATTGTTTTTCTCCCCAGGTGATGTGCACCATAGAATGGATAGAAGCTAAATGTCAAACAGGAAGGATTTACCAACTGATCCTTGAACTTGCCCAGGTAAAGTGTTTATGAGCTTGTGAGCATTAGACTATTAACCCTAACTAGGCCGGGCTGTTTTGAGAGTTCTTATAGTGGGGGGGGGGGGGGGGG